>MU776591.1:14834-97114 GCA_026770625.1 Nicotiana glauca
TGACCAGAAAACCAGCCCCAGGCAAACTGAAGTACCCAATCGATATAAATCTTGACCATCCCCATGACGTATTTGATCCACTGAACCAATAATTGGCTGCAACCAAAATTGTAGTACACATGAAAATGATGATATATATATATATGAATGTTGCCCTCTTTTGACATCATTTCGTTTATATATAATACCGTAGTACTGTTACCTTTGCCGAAGTCATGTGTAGCAGTGATTTGATTAAGGATACGCAATGTAAATTCTGCATATATTTGACTACCCTGAGATAAGCTGCTTGGTTCTGCCAATGCCAAGTATAGTGATAGATGGCTGCCTGTACCACTCCCTTTTCCCTTTGGGTGTACCTGTATCTTCCTGTTTTAATTTATACATGCATACCAATAGCATTATACTGACAGTCATTGTCATCAGTAGCTAAGCTACATGTAATTGAATCTCGTTTGTCAAAAAATTATACTGTACAGATAGAATACAATGACCTCCTTTTGTGCATGTATAAATTTCGAGGTAGCAGGACTAACAACTATATTGAGTTAGACAGCTTGAGTAAGGAATCGAATACCATTTATGTTCTCCTGCCATGAAGGTCTTGGAGTCTGTACAATCTGCAGTGAGAGAAGAGAACTTGTCGATCTTCCACGTGTGCTTATAGCTAATGGGGTCTTTAACCATGGACAGACAGTCGCCTCTACCTATGAATTTTTCTTGACATACATAAACCTCTGCTCCTAAGACACATATGTCATCCACAACATAACCATTTGATTGATTGTTGAAATCTTCGTGACTTATGAATCGATCAAATCCCCATTCCACCTTCATTGCATGGAATCTTCTTCCTTTTTGAGATGTCGTATCTGTTGTTGTAATTAAGCAGAAATGTACAGCAGACTTGATTCTTTCTCCTTCGTTATAAGATCAGGGACTTAAAAAAAGAAATTAATTAAGGAGATGTGTAAGAGCAGTGACCTCGGAGGACCAAGTAATTGTCATTGTTCTGATCAAGCAAAAAGAGGCGAAAAAAAGCATGGACCTCCCAACCTGCAGGGACAACTGAGCTTGCCTCCGCCATCATCAGATATATAGAAACGTGCTTCCCTTCTGCATTCTTGTTTTTGTTTCCATTTGGATGAAACACCAACTTCCTGCACATCCAATTATTTGTTACAATTTAAAATAATATTAAATTGTAATATTAATTAGATTCCACACTAGTGATAAAGTTGCACCATTTATAGCCGCCAGCTTCAAAATAAGGGGAACTGTATTTTTCAATATTGTTCTTTTTTAGCAGAGATAGTGACTCAATCTTGAGAGTGTAATGAGTAGGGGGAGTTTCTGAAATGGTTCTTGAAACTCCTGCAAACAAAATA
This sequence comes from Nicotiana glauca, assembly GCA_026770625.1. Lineage (NCBI taxonomy): Eukaryota > Viridiplantae > Streptophyta > Magnoliopsida > Solanales > Solanaceae > Nicotiana > Nicotiana glauca. The sequence continues at coordinate 16,223 of MU776591.1, forward strand.
TTAGTACCATTAGGACATATATACTGAATGTAGTGAATTCTAATCCACAAAAGCGTACCATCTTCGTTGCAGAAATCAGCCATGACCAAGTATTTATTATTAGGTAATCACGCCTTATCTTCAATTAATTTCTATATATAGCCATTGGCTTGTTATTTATATGTATTGTCTAATTCATAAACCTTTGCTCCTAAAGTGCCTCAAAAAGTTATCCTTTGCTTCATGTTAGCAAGCACGTATTCTTTGCTTAAGCCGGAATATGTTAGCAAGCACACATTCTCTGCGTGTCCTTCAAACAAACCTCTCAAAGTTTCCAAATGGAGGTTCTTCCCTTTCGAGTTCATATATTCATACCCAACAAATTTAAAACCGCACACCATCTAAAATATATTCCTATTTTCCCTTTTCTTCATCGTTGTCACACCCCCTTTTTTTTTTTTTACCAAACTCTCCTTCATCCTCTTAAAATAATAAAAGAATTTTGTGAAAGCTTGAAAAAGGTTTTCAATTTGAAAAGTGACAAAATTTGTGTTCAAAAGGAAATAACTCAGAGTCGCCATTGTCATTGACCACAATTACCCCTTCTTGAATCAATCTTTCTATTTCCCTTTTCAAAGATCGACAGTCTTCAATGCTATGCCTCTGGGCATTAGAATGGTACATGCATTGGACAGTAGGATCAAAGCCTTTCGCATTTGGGTCTGGAGTATATCCAAGGAGCGGCTCAATCAGGCCAAAATGTTTTAACTTTTCAAACAGGCTTGAGTAGGATTCGCCGATGGGCGTGAAATTATCCTTTTGCCCTTGTTTCCCTCCATGCCTCAGTTTTCTAGGATTGTTGGATGTTTGAAAGTGCTATGAAGACACGCGAGAGTTTTGGGCTGCTGGTGCCTGCTTCGGGGAGTGACTTGGTGGTGGGACAATGGTCGGATGTTATTTGGTGGATGGGGTAGCTTATGTGGAGTTTGGGGACGTTTACGGGGTCAGTATTGTGGCTGAAAGCGTTTAGCAAGAATGACCACCGGACCCTGTTGTCGGCGAAGGCAATGACCTGACGGTTGGACAAGAGATCGTGTGTTGTTCAGGGGATAGCACTGAGGTGGATTATGTGGATCTGGGGGATAGTTTTGGGGTTAGTGTTGAGGTTGAACACGTTTGGCAAGAACAATTACCGGACCTTGTTGTGGATGGGGCTCAGCAACACCTTTTCTGTCAATGGCAGGACCATCCCGAGCAACCTGTTCGTTCCACTTGAGCCAAAAATCCTTAAAGCTCTCTTTGGGTTTCTTTTTCGTCTGAGATAGGGAAGGGCAATTTGGGACAATGTCTTTATTATACTGAAAATGTCGCATAAAATCTTGAGCCATGTCACCCAATGTAAGCCATTTGCCAAGCTCTTACTGAAGTATGCCATCAACAAATCATATTTCTTCCCAACATTTCCCATTTCATTGCAATAAACCCTCAAGTGGTCTACCGGATCTCCACACCCATTGTACAAGTTAAAATTCGGCACTTTGAACCCTGCAAGCAGGCGAACGTCGGGGGACACAGACGATTCTTTGTAAGACATGTTACCCCGGTCTCCCATACCTTGTATGTTCTTTAAGGATTGTACTACACCTTTTAACTTCATGGGTATTTCATCTCGCCCTACTTTTCCTGTAACCCCTTCACTTCCAACGTGAAGCTCATCCCGAGTACTCTTCCTGTACGAATCAAGAACCTTGTGGGCGACTTTTGAGGGGTAGTTTTGAGCATCACAAGTTTTGAATGGGTGCTCATTGTTGGGGGTAATGGATATGACAGGAGAAATTGGTGGTGGCGGGGGTGGTGCCTTCCCAGTCATCCAGGCTTGATACATGTCTGTCATGTGTAGTCTTAACATCCGCACCTCTTCACTCAACCCATTATCCTGTTCATCCACCTGCTGTTGGGTACCGGTACTAACCACATCAATTCTATTGTTGTTGGCCATTGCCTTTTGCCTGCTTTAAAACCACAAACCAACCACCTTTCTGGAATGACAAAATGAAGTCACCATGTTAGCGTTAGGGTATTTAGCTTATTGATTTTTCTTTCCTTTCTTTTTGTTTTTCCTCTAGTTTCTTTTCTTTTTGCCTTTTTGTGGTTTTTCCTCTTTTCCTTTTTTTTTCTTTTGGTTATGGTCGAATCCTACGTGGATTGCCTACGTATCATGACCCCGCATGAATCAGACCGAGCATAGTTCTTGCAAATTGAATGCAAAATTTTGTTGTTTTTGTTTTAAATTGTTTTTCTTGAAGGGAAACTACAAAAGCATACTCAAAATAATAAAATACAGACTCGATGATAAAAAAAACTAGATCAAGAGTATATCAAAGCTTCACATCCTGGGGCTTGTGGGGCATCACTCGGCATCACCATGGGTTTGCGCAATACTGAGAAGGTTTTAATGTAAACTGTAGGCTATTTAAAGAAATCTGACCATGTAATGACTTATTGTGACTTCAAAAACACAAAGTGGCTATTTTTGCAAAGTTTGGTTTTTCTTTTTCTTTACGAAAACCAAGATCCGATTTTACAGATGCGGCCTTTCAGCACTTCCGAAAAGGAGATTTTAAGGTTGTACCTGCAAACCGTTTTAAAATGACTCAAGGTGGTTGTTCTTGCAAAAACAGCCTTCCGACGTCCTTTCGAGGGACATTCGGCTTATTTTTAAACTAGAATGGCATCACCTCACTTATTTATAACAAAAATAAAATTCGACATTTTTGGCTATTTTTGCAACAGGGGTGGTTGGACCCGTCAAGGGTTGCCTACGTATCTCACACTTGGTGAGAATCCAACCAGCGTAGTTCGGGCCGATTGGTCAAAATCAAAACTATTTTTGACCAAAAATTTAATTTCAAATATATTTTTATTTTTTTTATTTCATTTTTCAAAAATCCGGCAATATTTCGGTACTATTCGGCTATTGGTTTTTTCAAATGATTACCCTCGCTTAGTCCTAACACTACTATTTTTCACAATTTTCTCTCATTGTATACAAACCGGTCAATATGCAAAGCCGAGCGCACGTAAGATGCATCAAGATGGTCATTTCAATTCGGGTTACTTGTCCTAGACGGACCCAACCCCTGTGTTGAGTCCCCTAAGTCAAATGCACATGATGCAAACAAGCGTCCTACTAGGGATCCGGTATGAGTTTGTTGTTCTTCTAGGTTTAAACCCTAGGTTTATTGGTCTAGACCTGGCTTATCCGAGCGGACAACTCAAGCCGAGGGGGAGGCAGCGTACCGGGGATACAGAAGCTCCGCCAGCTTTGCAACTTATCCAAACCTCGTTCAAAATTGGGAAAACGACTCTAAACAGAAGAGAAGCTACACGAAAAACACCCTTCTTCATGATGTAGAAGACTCAGAAAGAGGAAAGGGATTCGCTACAGTTTATATATACAGTTTCAATAATATCAAAGCAATAAAACATTTAGCACATATGGCATGGATCATGTAGAAAAATCAAATAAAGCCACTGAGCTCGAATTCTGATCCCTGAACAAAAGTTCTGGGTCCTTCTCCCCAGCAGAGTTGCCAGAGCTGTCACACCTCCTTTTTCCTGAGCTTTACTACACCCCGGGGAAGGGTATAATAAAAAAGGAGTTTTTTCCAATTAAAGGACAATCGAAACAGGATTCGTTTTATTAAAGATTCAGAGTCTCCACTTGGGAGATTTATGGTGTCCCAAGTCACCGGTTTTGAATCCCGAATCGAGGAAAGGATTTTACTCTGTTTAATAGCCGCGAACCAGAAAACCGAGTAAGGAATTTTGTTAACCCGGGAGAAGGTGTTAGGCACTCCCGAGTTTCGTGGTTCTAGCACGGTCGCTTAACTGCTATATTTGGCTAAATTTGATTTTTATACATGCCCCTATTTGTGCAATTTGATAATTAATTACCGCTTTAGCTATTTTATTTAAGAAAGTGAACGTCGTTTAAGAATGTATTTTCGGATCACGTCACATGAAATGCACCCGGATCCTCGACACATTCTTATTCAACGTTTTCGGATTTGGAAATTGGTTGCATGAAATGCACACCCGTATTTAGGAAGGTAAGATTAATTAAAGCGCTCCTAAAGCGACTAACGTATTGTTATCTTTTGGGAAGGCCGGGAAATTCACTAAACGGCCCGTCCCGAATACTAAGCACTTTTAAGTAATTGATGAGGGCCCCGCAATTATATATTTGATTTGGCGAGACTCGTCTCATTTTATTATTAAAGGCCAACTTAAAGTAACTAAATTTTCTATTTATATTGTTTGTCTCTAAAGGTCAAGTAATTCACGACTATAAATTCGAGCCTCGAATTCAAGCCCGCATTCAAACAAAAGGAGAAACCCTTTTAGCTTGAACCCACTACCTAATCCAAAACTCAATTTTATATTCAAGAGCTAATTTCCTATGTTCCTAACTTTTATTTTTAAATATTACTATACTTGGACTCTCGATTTTCACTCAAAATTCAGTAATGTTTTTGGGCCTCAATCTTAGCCCAGAAATTGACAGGAGTAACAAATCAATTAGTGAACAATCTAATTTTGCAATTAATCCTGTTTGAACCTGCTACCAAATTATCACCTTTCTGTTTCTTATCATATTCAAATAGATATCACATCTTTCCTTCTTTGTTGCAAATCCTTTTCCATTATTAACAAACATCAGGCTTGAAACTACAATAAAAAACAAATGACCGTAACTATCTAGTTGTGCATAACAGTAGTAATTAATGGTGTTAATAGCCTTAAATCTAATTTTGTTTCAATTAAGAATCAAAATGGAAAGGTCACAACCTTGCATTCTCCTGATAAAGTGAAGCACATGATTCTGTAGATACTAACGTGAACAAACTGTTTTTACTGTAGTTTAAAAGAATAAAAATAGAAAAGTCTAAAACTGATATTTATCGTCTAATTCTAGTGGTTTATCAATATTAACTAAAGACCTGGAATTGTCAATCTCTGCATCGAAGCATTTGAAATTGAACTCAACGCGACAACACATGACCTGCTTCTGGTTTTGAAAGTTTAGAACATCAGATTACTAAAATACATGAGTACTACTATACTAAATCTAAGGTGGAGATTAATAGGCTATCAGTTTGATCAATACAATTCAGCCAGTCCAATTATACATCCATAATTAATCTATTACACAAGCGTCATGAAATATCTAATACACAAATTATTTGAACATTTAAATTCAATGTAAAACAGAAATGTTCAGAGATCGGCTTCAAACAATCCTTTACTTCATTTCTATAGACTTGAAAGTCTTAGAGCATGTACCTAGAATTTATCAAAAGGAGAGGAAGATTGAGATCAGTTTTAGCAATAGCACAACAGCAGTAAAATTTCAGCAGCACAAGGATGATTTTTTGAGTTAAATTTCTTCAATAAACAATAACAACCCAGTATAATCCCACTTAGTGGGGTCTGGGGAGGGTAGTGTGTACAAAGACCTTACCCCTACCCTGGGGTAGAGAGGCTGTTTCCAAATAGACCCCCAGCATCATTCCCTCCAAAAACTTCCCACTTTGCTCTTGGGGAGACTCGAACTCACAACCTCTCGGTTGGAAGTGGGAGTTAAATTTATTCAATCCAATACCAGAATCTCAGCAACAGAAATAACAACATTCAGCTTGACCAAAATGACTCAACTGAACTTAAACCCATTCGAAATCAATGCTAATAGACCTAAGGAACTCCAGATAAACAAAACTAGACTAAAATTGTACAAAACCACAGCTGAACATTGCAATTTATCTAAAATTGTCAATGGAACAGTAACTTTTTTTTTTGTTTTCTACTAATTTTTTATTGTTTTTGGATTTTTTAAATGAATTCAGATTTAGAAGAGGAAATTGTAATTTCAGATCTGGAACTTGACAGATATTTTGGGGGGAATTTTTTGGGGTTCAAAAACTTATGACTGAAGTAAAGGGCATGCCCTTTTATAGGCACAAATGAGGGCAGCCCTTAGATTTTCAGTGTTTCAACCTTAGTCCTTTTTTAATTTTCATTTTTGCTTACATGTCCCTCATTTTCTGACTTTCTACTCAAGTTACTACTACCAAAATTATTAAAACTTACACTAAAACCCCATTTGGAATGTCCTGGAAGGTTCTACCTTCATCTACCCTATTCCTATGCCATTGTAAATATCTATAGTACCCTTACTTGCATTCTAAAATTACCATTTTGGCAGAACATGCCATTTTCAATCCCTAAAATACCCTCAAACCTCTCTTAGAATTACCAACTTGTTTTATCTAAACAATTTTATCCTGAAACCTATATTTATTAAAGCTAAGCGGTAATCTAAAGAACATTCTAATTAACTATAAACAAATATCCATTTAAAATAATTGACCCTAGCTAATATCAATTATTGAAATTCAAATAATATCAATTAAAACCAGAGTAAGGTAAATCTGAAGGCCAAATTACCCTAGAATTTAGACTAACAACAAAATTAAAACTATCGGATCATTATTAAACTAATCTATGAGAATTCGACATGGTTAAATCCAACCAGAATCAAAACAAATCATCCAAACAAAAGTTAAATTGAAACCTTAAGGCCCTTAGCTAAAACAGATTTTGAGTTTACTAATTAAAGCTAAAACAAACAGATTAAAAGAAAAAATCAAAAATCAGAGAACAAAAAGGCTTACTGATTAACACTCAAAGCAAAAGTAACCCAAACTTAAATGGTTCTAACAAATAACCCTAAGTATATACTATTAAACAATTGCACACAACGTCCTTGAACAAATAAAAGTAATAAAGAAAACAGAGAAATGAGAATGAAGTAACAAAACGATGAAAACAGAAGAAGGAAGAAAAATGAAAATAACAATACAAACAGAGTCGAAAGAAGAGGGGAAATACCTAGTCGACCGGACTTAAACCAACAAATCAAATAGGCGATGAAACTTGACCAGTTGACGGCAGAGATGATTATTTGATGACCTCCAACGGGATTCCATGGAAGATGAAGACAAATTTGTAAAGGGGGCATCGAGACGGTACGGGGGTGTGAGTTTGGTGGCGTCCTATGGTGACGCCGCCACCTCAAGGCGGTGGGAAAAAGCGCGGCGGTGGGAAAAAGGGCGGCGGTCTCTAGTGTTTGGGGATTTTGGAGTATTGCAGTGGGATTTGATAAAAAATATCCACATATTCATGATGAGGGAGGAAGATGGATGCTGTGGTAAGATTTTGGTGGGGTTTGACGGTCAAGCTCCGCCGTATGGCAAATTTCGATGGCGGCAGACGGTATTCTGTGGGTAGCGTTACAGGGGAGAGAAGGTGAGGAAATAATACTAGGTTAATATGTTGAACATTTTTATGTGTTTTGTGGTGAAGCTCTACTGGTCGTTCGATTAAGAGAGAATGAAGGGCTTAGATTAATTCGGCCTTAAGAAACTCAAAACGATGTAGTATTGTCATGGTACTACGTCGTTTGAGTGGAAACATAGACTGGGCTGGGGCATGGTTTTGGGCCTACTGGTTGGACGATTTGGTGCTGAAAAGTTTGGGCCTATTTCACTTTCTTATTTTGTTTTCTTTCCCTTCCCTTTTTATTGTTTTTATTTATTTTGTATTTTTGTATTTCCTTATTTTTTCCGATTTTTCAAAAAATGCTGAAATAAAACTAAAGACCTAATATATTTCCAAGATTAAACTAATTCCTAATTTAAAAGAAAACTAAACTAAAAGTATAACATGTAGAATTAAAAATGATAAAAGTACTATTCTTGTTATTTTCTTTATATTTTGTTCTAAAAACAAATTAGTCCCGAATTAATCCTAAAAATTTGAAGTTAAATCCTAAATGCAAATGGCAAATGTATTTTTGTATTTTCATATGATTGAAAATGCACGAATAAAATGCAACAAATACCACAAAATTCACAAGAAATTGTAAAAAAAAAAAATTGTTTTGTTTGAAACTTTTGGAATGATTTGCTTAGGGTAAAAATCACGTGCTCACAAGAGTGACTCAACAAAGAGTGCGTGCACGCGATGCGTACTCCGAGACTTGTTGCAGAATGAAGACCCATGGTTATATAAATGATGACAATCTACAAAGCAGTAACACATAAAGGAAAAACTGTAAACAAATAAGCAGCTAGCAAATAATAAAGAGACATGAACAAAATAAAAATCAAATAAAGCAAACAAAACACATAAAACCTCAACCTAATATCCTAAAAGCCAACAAGATCAAGTACTAGCTCGAACCTGCACGTCCCCAGCAGAGTCACCAGAGATGTCACACCCTTTTTTTTTTTAAACTCTCCTTCATCCTCTTAAAATAATAAAAGAATTTTGTGAAAGCTTGAAAAAGGTTTTCAATTTGAAAAGTGACAAAATTTGTGTTCAAAAGGAATTAACTCAGAGTCGCCACCTGACATTTGATTTCGGCGTGTCAGGTCACCATTTTTTTTTCTAAAAATAATTTTCCTTTTAAAACACTTGAGACTCTAAAACTAAGTCTGCACCAGAGATTCGGGTAAGGGGGTTCATTTGATTCGGGGAGAATGTGTTAAGCACTCCCCAAGTCCCGTAACTAGTACGCTTGCATACTTGATCTAGTTGGCTTCTAAAACATTCAAGTTAAGATAAAAACACACAAAAAGAAAACAAACAATTAAAGAGGCTGGATGTCGTCCCACCTAGTAAAAGAAAATGAAAAGGGAAAGAAAGAAAAATCCTAAGCTAACATATACTACGACTTCTCCACCATGCTCGTCAAGGCCTTCATAATATTTACATAGTTCTTCGGGGCATACCCCAGATAATAATATATAAAAATCCCTCGAGGCATTCCCCGGATAAACTTAACTAAGGGAACGACCTCTCGCCTCACAACTAACAAAAATCCTAAGGCTTGCTTACCAACAACAAATGAGTTCTTAAAGTTGCCTAAATTATCGGACTTAAAAGATATCACTAACGACCCAAGTAAGTAAAAGAGCAAACTCATTTTAAGCCTAAATCCATTTCTTTGCTATTTAAATCTGTCGACCCCCATAGCTCATTGATAAGTTTTTCCTAATCCAAATTCACAAGTAATAATTTACCAGAACAGTAGGCAACTCAACATTCATAGATATTCATAAACCAATTTCAAGCAATATAAGCAAATCAAATATAACCGATTAACGAACATAGCACCTAAAGCACATCAAACAAACTCAAACAAGGAATTCACTTAAAAAATATTCAAATAATTGCGTAAGGAAACGAGATGGACCTTTCTTCAACCATGACATACCGGAAATGAAAACGCCTCTGCGACTTTCAATTTCGAACGGCAACAGGGCTCGAATCAGAATCAATGCCAAACAGTCCGGTTAAGCTTCATCACGATGAAACCACAGAATCCTCAAAGCAGCAACGTATATGAGTCTAAACCCGGACCAGAAAAGACCTCGAACAGGATACGAATTGGTACCGGAAAGCTGAGAAGCTTAGAGTTCGAGCTTGCCGGAATTTTGACCGGAGAAGAAGAAGTAGTGGCGGAGAAAACGCTAACTATTCAGTCACCAGTTCAAACGACGCTAATCGAAATTAATGGCAACGAAGCATAATAGACGAACCGAAACTAACAGTGAGCGAACTAATCGGCAATTCAGAGCATCAGAAATTAAAGCTTCATTTAACTGAAATTTTCAACAATTACAAGCCAAACGACGAAATTTCGAACTTGAACAAGACACAAGAAGCGACAAGATGAACGAACTTGCAGAGATTCGACGGAATCTGGACAGAGAACCTTGAACCTGAACCTCGAGCGACTTCCACTTGACACCTTTCTGCTTCTCCCTTCTCTCCGAATTTTGGACAGAAATTTGCCGTCCCCTCTTACTCTCATTCCCTCTCCTTTTCTTCTATTCACGTCCTCCTATTTCTGTTGCTGTGCGTGAGTGGTGAGGAGCATGAAAAACAGAAACAAAGGAGCTCAAAACGTGAAGGTGTAGATTATGGAAAAAGGCTGATAAACAAAAGAGAAGATTATATATCAAGAGGAGAAGATAAACTATTAAAAAAAAGTAATTTAAGAACAGCGTAGCATTTAAAATCAGGCCTGCTTACAGAATTAGCATATTTTTCCTTTAAGGATTTGAAAAACTTACCATTTTGGGAAAACCAACTGATTCTAATGGATGATATAAACTTGTGAGAGCAAAGTCATCATAGACATGCAAGTACATTTTATGGGCCTTAAGAACACGAGTTTCAGAAAGAGATGTCAATGGCACATACCTGAAGCACACGCTGAACTTAAAAAGATTGATTTTCACCAAGACTCTCAAAAGGATTAACGAACATTTACATCTTAACATGGAATATAATTTCTTGAGATTAAGTGTGCTAATTAATGTTAATAAGGAGAGACATGTACTTGAATATGTTATTGCGAAAGATCATTCAAGGCACAAACTGACACCTGATAAGAAATCAACAATAGAATAAATACATTCAATAGGAATATCTCAAAGAAAATATTGAGCGCGAATAAATTTTTTACAATAAAAGGGAGTAGATAAAGAATATGATGTAACAATGCCGAAGAAAATCAACTTTCTCCTTAAGAGAAAATGTAAAAAAACTTACGTTAAAATGGAGGTCTTTCTACAGTTATTATAACATGATATTTTGAACAAAAAGAATAATGAAGGCATAAATGTGAAGAGTGAACCGGAGCCGAATTTAGTTGTTTGTTCTAATTTAGGATGTTTTATTGATATATATTTGAAAAGTTTTAGGGTTGAATTGGGAAGGTGGACTTTTGATAGGTTGAAGTTTTAAAATATTTTTCTTAGACAGAAATGATCGATGGATATGTATTGATGAAGCTTTGATACTCTCCAAAGACATGCAAATGGAAGGTGTAAAATCCATCAAACTTTTCTATAAATGTTCATACTCCGCAAAATTGAAATTATTTCATGCTCTTTCATGTCTACGGTATTTTTAAGTAATATTTTCTTATGATAAATTATATTTAATATTCCTGCTAACCATATTTACTGTCTTCCTACCAGGTTCTGCATTTCTAATGCCACTTTTATCACATCAGCAGATTTGTTGCTATCCATCTTTTTCTGTACATGAACTATCTCTACAACACACGGGAAAAAAATAAGAAAAATAGCCTTAAATATAAAGATTGTAGAGCTGCAATTTAATTATATGAAGATGTATATTTACACGAACACATAATAAATAAATAAAATAGGTAGAGAGTGAAAAATGCTTGCACCATACATAACTTTAATACACAATTGTCTCAACTCCTTTCTTCGGTTGTTAAAACACTACCAAGAGACCTACTAAAACATATAAAGTTAGAAAGAATCTGATAGAAGCTTTGAATGTCTAGCAAAAATAGAACTTTAACAGATAAAGTTATCATGTAAAGCTTATATCTTTCGCATAACAAAAAAGTATTATGTAACATAAAAATTTGTCATTTGATGGTTAATCAATAAATAAAGATGATTAAAAAAGAAGAAAATGGAGATATATTGGGGTGAAGTTATTGCAAAAAATCATCTGTAATCCTATATCTTCCATTTTAAGGAAGAAAAATTATCGGTCTTTCCCAACCAAATCATGATATATGTCATTCTTCTTGACTATTATTCTCAAGAAAATATTTTACCACAAAACATTAAAGGACAACAAATTTGCCAAAACAAAAGAATGAATATGGGTAAAATCCACAAAGGAGATTTGATACTTAAATTTTTTTAACTTGGTTTCATCATTCATGAGATCCTAGAGATAAATAACTCTAGAAAAGAAGGATCGAGGAAAAAGAAAGTGCAAAGAGCTGAGAAGAGATGCGTACCTGTGATCTAACTTATGTGCACCTCACAGGAGATTTTAATATTATCGAAGCATTTAATTATCATAACATATCCTAGAGAAGATAAGAGGCAAGCTCCACCCCCCAAAGTTTTTGAAAGAATTTGCTTCTGAAAGATACAAAAGTTCAACAACCACTAAGAGAAAATACTTCTGTTGCAAGCTAACTTCAAGCAGAACCATGCATATCTCCCCACCTTTAATAGGGCAATCAAGCCATGTTATGCGGAGAGGAAACACAGGAATAATAATCTCAAGATGGAAAAAAATTTCTACTTTACCATCTGAGGAAACTTACAACTTCAAGATTTATTGATACAGATAAAAGTTACAAAATCAAATTAGGTGGTCAAATGAAATTAACAACCATGCAGATCAATGTACAAAAATTTGTTCAATTATGAAGGTATTAAGTTTTACATGCCTCAAGAACTTACATAATCATCATTTTTTGCACAAAACTATAACCGTGGAATCCGATCTTATTGTCTTGTCCTCGTCCTCCTCAAAGCCATTGTCCTTATACACATTAAATTAGTTGAATATTGTAAGTACATGCTATACTATCAAATATATAAATAACACTAAAATTAAACAACAACAAAAAAAAGCTCTTTTCAAGAAAAATTCCAAATCTGAACCGTGCGAGAAGGTTTCCCATCACATGGCTCACCGACTTGTTCTTTCGCGGAAACCGTATGCCCGAACATGCCTAGAATTTGACAAAGTTTCTAAAACTTCAATATTAAATATATAAATAACATTAAAATTAAACCAAAAAATGCTTTTTTCAAGAAAAAATCCAAATTTGACAAAGTTTCTAAAATTTCAACTTCACAAACTTTCAACCAAAAAAATTTTAATTTACACATGTTAGTTGCTTTGTTAAAAAGTTAAAGATTTGGTATTTTCGGAGGGCCTTTCACCGGTTATTTTTTTTTGGCTTAAATGATGACTACTAATTCAACTACCTACAATTTTTAGAATCTAAAGGCGGCTAAAAGCCAAGAAACTGGGAAGAAGAAGAACTTTAATCTATGAGAAAGTCACATTTTAGGAATTGAATAACATTACTAACAACCCAAATTTTTCTGGAAACTAAATTTTAGGATTGTGGAAAATTAATGCATAAACGCAATAGAGAAGAACTTTAAAAATAAGTTAAACCAAAGGAGGAATATGTTACCCTTGCATATTGTAAGATAAACTCTGTAGAATATGATAGTTTAGGCTTGAAACAATCTGGATTTTCCACTTCTTTCAAATTTTATTGCCTCGAGTTACTTGAAGATGTCGGATTTCATAAACTGATGTAGAAATCTTGTCACATACTATTGTTAAATCAACTATGGAGAATACTATTGTTTGCAGAGAAAACATGGAATAGAAAGGAAAGAAGAAACCATGTAACACATTATCTGCCGTAGATAAAAGGTAGTTACAAACTTAAGTTAGGATAAAAAGCTAGGTAAAAAGCAGTTACAGCTTTTAAGCATTTTTTTATGGGATGGAGTGTTTGGATAAAAAAAAAAGCTGCTTAAAAAAAGCAAGAAAGTGCTTAAAAAAAGCTAAAAGCAAGAAGTTGGTCTAGCCCAACTTTTTTTATTTTGGCTTAAAAGCCATTTTGGTTTGACCAGCGAAATTACCCTCCTGTCCCTTATAACTTTTTATAATACCAAAATTGCCCTCGGTAAAAGAAACCCTAAATCATTGTAATTTATATGAATCTTTTAAAACACTAATATTTATTATTTTACATTTTAATTGAGAAATATTATTTTGTACTAATTGCAGGTTAACTTTAACATGCTATTGAAAAACAAATACTCTTGACAAACATATGTAACATAACTCGCGACATTCATAATCTCATGAAAGTCATTTACAATTTGAATTTGTTATGTAGACATTTATACCTAACATTCACGTCATTGAAAAAAATTAGGAAACAGGTAAATTAAAATTAAATTAAAATATAAATTGTTTTTTGAAAAAACATTATTAACATACTATTGAAAAACAAATAATCTTGACAAACAAATAAAAAAACTATTTTAAGTAATTATTTAAATTAAAATTAAATTAAAATATAAATTATTTTTTGAAAAAAACGTCATTAACATACTATTGGAAAACAAATACTCTTGACAAACAAATAAAAAACTATTTTAAGTAATTATTTAAATTAAAATTAAATTAAAATATAAATTATTTTTTGTTTGCATTACTTATGAATCAAGTATATTGTAGTAATCAGCTCCTTTTATAATGTTAACAGCTTTAAGGATATTTCTGTCTTTTTAACAGAAAAAAGTTCTTACAAGCACTTTTTTACCAAACACTTCAACAATTTTTTTTAAGCTTCAGCACTTTTATCCAAACAGGTAACTGCTTATTTATAAAACAAGTTTCAGCACTTAAAAGTTGCTTTTAAGCCCAAGTGCTTAAAAACTACTTTTTTCCAGCTAATCCAAACGGGCTCTTAAGTTAGGGTAAAAAGCCCACGTTTGAGATTGTGCTTGGTTTTTCCTTGTTTTTCTGGTACAAATTTGCAAATCTAACTATTTAGGTATATATTAGTAACTCTAAAAAGGCCTAATCCCAAAGTGAACTATTAAGAAAAAGGCCACTAATTTTTTTTAATTAAACAGATTTAATGAATAAATATTTTTTAAAAAAATACCAACAAATGTACGTGGGAAGAACTATATATATTTTTTGTTTTAACTGGCTAGATAGATGATGAATGCCAACTTGATAGTAAAAACAATTTGTATGGCTAGTTTAAAGGAACACGAGAAACCAAGAACGGTGGTACTCTTGTTCTCTATAATATATGTTTGTTGGTTTCCCTTTACTTTCAGTTTTAGAAAATATCTTCCCAAAGACATGGGTCTGAGTTGGTTAAATATTTGAAATTTTTTAAGTTTATTTGTAGCTTAAACTTTTTTTTTGAATCTCCAAATTTATTGAATTTTTGTCCTAAAACTTGACACATGTTGATACATGCTGGTTGTGACACTTGGCATAATGCCATTGTTTTGCCTCTCTTTTTCTATAATAGATAGTGAATGTGTAATTGCCAAGAATCAAATGGTGCAAAGTGAGAATAATTGAAATATCAAACTTTTGGGATTGTGGCCACGTGAGAATAATGTGGCATAAAAATAAGAGCATGTGAATGTGGTTAGCTGGTAAAGTGGCATTGGTTGATGAGGAGGAAAAATAGGAAATCTATGTTATTGATTTTCTTTTTGAAGAGTAATCAAAATATTAGCAAATATTTTTGGGCAAGGAAAAATATGAGAAAGACTAACAAAAAATATTCATTTACTGAAAATAAATTGACAGAAAGACATTTTTTGTTTACACCTTCTTTCCTTATCTTTGCCCTGGCTTTTCGTCAATTTTCTTTCATTTTCTTTTTTTATTTTTTTTTTATTTTTTTTTTCTTCTAAATGTGAGGCAAAAATATTAATTATCTAATAGGAATACCAAAGAGAAACAAAATAGCTATATTTAGAAATATAAGTACTAATCAACATTTTATCAAAAGCCTACAACTTAAAATTCGCACTACTATGTAAAAGTATTTTTTAGGGGTGCGCATTCGATTTATCGATTCG
Source organism: Nicotiana glauca (assembly GCA_026770625.1). Classification (NCBI taxonomy): domain Eukaryota; kingdom Viridiplantae; phylum Streptophyta; class Magnoliopsida; order Solanales; family Solanaceae; genus Nicotiana; species Nicotiana glauca. The sequence continues at coordinate 31,768 of MU776591.1, forward strand.
ATTTTTACCCTTATCGATAATTGCTTATCGATTATCGATTTGTAAATATGCTTATCGTTATCGTTTCAATAAGGTTTTGATTTATCAATTTTGGGGGCTTATCGATTCGATTATCGATTACACCAATAAGAAAATTTGCAGGATTCCACGGAAAGTATATCGCTATAAACGCGCCTAACTAATATGGACAAACAAAAGCTAAAATAAGACGAACACCATTTATAATATAAAAATTGTGTCAACAAGCACATGCAACAAAACTAAAGTAAGGGATCAAATGTATGCCACCAAGACTCCAACGGCATAAAAAACCAAAACACATCATCACGGCTAATTCTGTTTTCCATTAATTTGAACTTCATTCCCTTGATCTTTAAATATGATCATTCCTTAAATGTGGTAAATGAAATAATAGGGTAAAGGAAAGGGTATAGATTAGGGAAAATAATATTGTATAGCCGCTTTCAAAATAGTAGCGGAATATATATACATTTTGTATGTTATATTAATCTACACAAATAGGTAATTACTCATTTAACAAGTGTCTATAGTCTAAGGGTGTGCATTCGATTTATCGATTCGATTTTGACCCTTATCGATAATTACTTATCGATTATCGATTTGTACATATGCTTATCGTTATCATTTCAATAAGGTTTCGATTTATTCGATTTCGACCCCTAGTATTTTTTGAAACTTTATTTTTTATCTTTTATAATACTAAAATAAAACTAACCAGTTAAAATATCAATAAGCTAAAACCAAGCAAATATTTTTGTAGTTTTCAATTTTTAAGATTAAATAAAGTAAAAGAGTTTAAAATAGTCAAAATAATGATATTAGGCATAAAATCAACATCTAAGCACTAAAAGGTATAAAATTTTGGAGAGGGTCAAAAATTAAATGTCTACAATTGTTTGTTACCATGTTTTTTAAGTGGGCGAATATGATATGTTTGCTTGTTATTATTTAGGTCGCAGATACTCCACTTCATTCTTTTCTTAATTAACAAATTTATTGATTTTAGTGTAGTTAGTAAAGAGAGGAACCCTCATTTCCAACCGAGGTTGTGAGTTCGAGTCTCCCCAAGAGCAAGGTGGGAAGTTCTTGGAGGGAAGGATGCCGGGGGTCTATTTGGAAACAACCTCTCTATCCCAGTGTAGGGGTAAGGTCTGCTACACACTACTCTCCCTAGATCCCACTAAGTGGGATTATACTGGGTTGTTGTTGTTGTTGTTGTAGCAAAGAGAGCAACCATTTCTACCGGATTGGATTAGAAACTTCTAAATTGGCTGCACATATTAGAAAAAGGCAACCATTTTTGGATCTGAACGACAGCACCGGAGCCAAAGAGATGAGAAGGATCCTGAGGCAAACTTACAATTTCGAGCTTATGGTTGGGGTGGGCGTTCGGACAGTTCAGATTAAATATAAAATTTCGATTTTCGGATTGAAGAAATGACAATCCAAATCCAATCAAATAAGCTCAGATTGGACCGGATTTTTTAAGTTCGATTTCGGATTAATCGGGAGGATATTTTGGATTTTCGATTTTGAGCATATAAGTTGACATGTTTCTTTCTTTTACAAAATTGAATATCCAAATGAATTACTCAATTAAATTGACTGAAAAGTTACTCATTCTCATGGCAATCATCCAAATAAAGTATTCAAGTAATGAAATTACTTACTATCAAGAAAATGCAACAGAGACATTAATTCGGCCGATAAGAAGTAGTAATAGTAAAACAATGTAGAAAGTATTCTAAAAATAATTTAGTAATTGATATTGCATATATGAAATAATATATAATGGATAGGGTATTTATATTATTATTATAGGCATATAGATAATGGACTAAATATAAAGTATAAAATTTTTGGATTTTTGGATATCCAAAAATCCAAAGTACCAAATCCAACATCCAACCCGAAATCCAAAAAATTTTAAAAATAAATTCAAAATCCAATCCGTAATATGAAAATCCAAACCAAAAATCTAAAAAATTTGGATTTCGGTTTTGGTTTCGGGTTTGCCCAAACTATGCCCACCCCTAACTTATGGGTTCTAAACTATACAAAAGACAGATTATGGAATTTTGGATAAATAAACATATATGTTAAGTGAATTTCTTTAACACCACTGTAAAGTTTAAACTAAAACTATCAAGTTCTGTCGAACTATCGAAATGTGTGACGACCCGACCCGTCGTCACGTGAGTTACCATCCCGTTTCTCCCATTTTCTGCTTCCTTATGTTTCATTATAAGAGTCTTGGGTAAACGAGTCGAATGGATTGGTTTAGGAAGGAAATGAGACACTTAGTCTCTTTAAGGAAAGTTTAGTTTGGAAAAGTCAACCGAAAGTTGACTTAGTAGTTAGAGGGTTGGGATGTAATTTTCGATGATTAGGTTAGCTTCAAGGAATGATTTATGACTTAGGAGCGTGATCGGAATTGATTTTGGAGTTCCGGTGTAGAATTAAGCTTGAATTGGCGAAGTTAGTATTTTGGCGAATTCCGGTTGAGGGGTGAGATTTTGATCCGAGGGTCGGAATGAAATTCTGAGAGTTGGTGTAGCTTCGTTAGGTGATTTGGGATGTATGTGAAAAAATTCATGTCATTCGGAGGTGTTTTGGTCAGATTTTTGATCAAATGCGTATTTCGGAAGTTTTAGAAGAACTTAGGCTTGAATCTGATGGTTTTGGTATTGTTTGATGTGTTTTAATGATTGGAACGAGTTTGGGTGATGTTTTAGGATGGGTTGGAACTTTTGGTTGAGGTCACGAGGGCCTCGGGTGAGTTTCGAATGGTCAATCGGACCAATTATAGCATTTGGAAGTTGCAGATTTTCCAGCTGAAGTGTTGCAGGTATTAATCCATCGCATTCGCGTAAGGTGAGTCGCGAACACGTAGAACGAATTTTGAGGGCCAAGATTTAGACCTTCGCATTCGCGTTTGAGGCCTCGCGATCGTGGAAGGTTAGGAGTTTTTGAATCGCGTTCGCGTGAGGGGCTACTCGTTCGCGTATAAGGACTGGGGTGTGGTGGTGATTTGTCCTTCACGTTCGCAGTTGAGTGACGCGTTCGCATGTGGGGGAACGCATTCACGAAGGGTATTTTTGTCAGTGGCAAATTTGTTCATCGCGAACGAGAGAGATCCCTTGGGTTTGCATAGAGGAAAGGTCAGCTGGGCAGAAGGGTTTTTAATATTATTTCATCCGTGAGCCTAAGTTATTTTCCACCATTGTTGATCGTTTTAAGAGCTTTTTAGGAGGAATTGAAGAGGGTTTCGACTGGGATTGATTGGAGGTGAGTCCTATGAACTAAAAACGCGATTATTATGTGAAATTAACCTTGAAATTCATGAAAACTTGGCTAAAATGGGAAGAACCAGGGCTTGAATTTTGATATTTCAAATTGGAATTTGAGGGGTCATTTGAACTCCGATTTTGGTGTTCTTTATATGTATAGACTCGTGGAGAGATAAGGAACCCATTGGTGTAGAAATTTCAGGAATTAGAGAAGTGGGCACGGGGCTCGGGTTTTGCTAATTTTGAGATTTTTGATGTTTTTCGATTGTTTTCGATTGGGTATTGTTACATTGACATATTGTGATGCATTCATTATGGTTTTGGTCAGATTAGACGTGCGAGGAGGTCGATTTGAGAGGCAAGGGCATAGTGAGCTAGGATTTGAGCTGGCTTGAGGTGAGTAATTGTCACACCTCCTTTTTACGCTACCGCACACCGCGAAGGGTGTGGTAAAGGGAGTTTTTCCAATTAAAGAACAATCAAAACGGGATTTATTATTGAGAGTTGGAGTCACCACTTGATAGATTTATGGTGTCACAAGTCACCGGTTTGAATCCCGAATCGAGAAAAAAATTGACTCCGTATTACAGTCTACGAATAAGAAATTCGGATAAGGAATTCTGTTAACCTGGGAGAAGATGTTAGGCATTCCCGAGTTTCGTGGTTCTATCACGGTCGCTTAACTGTTATATTCGGCTTAATTGTCTGATTTTAGTACATGTTCAAACCTATGTGCATTTTAACATTTTAACCGCTTTTGATTATTATTATTTTATAAGAATTGCAACGCCGTGAAAACACATCTCAAACCACATCACATCAATGTACCCGTGGTTATTGACATATTTCAATTCCGTCGAGATTTAAATTTGGGTCACATAAATGTGCAACCGAGTTTAAGAAGGTAGAATTATTAAAAACGCGCCTAAAGAGACTAACACATTATTATTTTGGGGAAGATCGTGAAATTTGCTAGACAGCCCGTCCCGAAATCTAAGTATTTTAATACATACATTCATGAGGGCCCCGCAAATTATGTACTTTGTTCGGCGAGGCTCATCTCATTTTATTATTTTAAAAGGGAATTCAAGCTAAACTTTCGGGGGCCATAACTTATTGGAAATAAAATACTCCAACTAAGACAAAATTTGGAAACTGACTTATACGAACTACCAGAATGTTGAACACTTAAGAATTCTTCTTCAATTGAATAAAATTAATGAGCGGTATTCTTTCAATAAAGGTTAGAACAACACATAGTAAGCGAAAATAAAAAAAATGAAAATCAAACTAAACATAAATAATATAATCATGATGGAATAACAAATTCAAACGCATCCAATGGCTTTCCTCAAATGTCACCCTAATAGCTAATAGTATAAAACTTTTCAAGTGTCATCAATAAAGCTAAAAACATATGTATTTAAGCTCATTCTTGATCCAAATATGCATAAAGTGCTGCCAATATGTGCAACACAAACTTATTAACTCGAAAAACTGACTTTTTTAGAACAAGAAATTCTCAAAGTGAGGAAATAAGAGTAAGTACTGCCCATGTCCTTTCTGGAATTAATGAACACTCAAGAAAACTAACTTGAACCAAATTTGACAAACAACAACGTCCGTTTTTGATTAAATCGGAAAATAAAAAAAAAATCCAAAAGTAAATTCCATGAACCCTTTAGTATCAAAGTTAAAAATAATCAAACAGCAAAGAAAACGACTGAAACTGGTCCAATGGAAGCCAAAAACCAATCAGCTATTTTGCGACACTCAATCAGAAGTATCACAGGCCTCTCAACAACAGTTCTTACAGTAATGCATCATCAAATCAAAGCAACCTACACTAACTAATTTAAAACAGACGATAGGCAAAACTACCATCCTCATGACTAAAACACATTAGAAGCTAGGTATTAATACCTATACTAGCAATAAGAAGCTGAATATCAATATATACTAACAGTTATGCCAACCAACATGTTCAATGTATATTATGTGATTTTCATCTATAGTGTTCAACCAATAATAGTCCCAGCATTCACAATGAACAATAACTTAAATTTTTCTCTTATCACCAAACATTCATGGCATATCTATACTCAATCTCAGGCTTGCCTTTACAGAACCAAATCAAAGTAGCTAAAACTTCAATCTCATATGTACATGCAGCGTAATGTGAAAGAAAACAGGGAAAACAAAAGACATCGGCTGAGACAACAACTTATATCCAAACCATTCTCTATTTGAAGTGCAGATTCACATCTTTACACATTGTTTGTGGTTATAGAAGATACCTGGAAATTAGAACAGGAAATGAAAGGCGAAGGATCAGTAGAATAATAACACAGCAATAGCAGTAATGCAACAGTCCAGTAACAGATCAAAAACCAGTAGCTCCAGAAAATACCAACAACAACACCAAAACAAAGTCAGCAACTATCTGAACCCCTAAACCCTTTAAAATCAAACCAGAACAAACTGAGTTTCAATGAAATAGAAGCAACACTCAAGCTCAGTTCTCTCCTCAATCTCAAGCTGATTTTCAGCCGCAAAATAAAACTAAACTCTCCAGTTTTTTTAGCTTTCCATCTCTGACCTTCTTTTCGTTCAAAAGCTAGCCCCCATTCTGTCCTAAATGTTCTTCTTTATATAAAAAAACAGACCCCTCCTCCTGATTTTAAGCATTAAGTGGACCATTAACTATCCTATCTTAGGCCTTAAAATCAAAAAGTTGTCTCCACTATTAGTTGTCTATCAACTATCCAATCCCACTTAGAATTGTCTCCATTAAGTTCATTAGTGTCCTACTTATTACTTAGTGGTTCAATTTTCAGTTAACCCCTGAATTACCTCCGAAGCTACTGAAATTTACTGAGGATACCCCTAAAACTACTAAAATATACTAAGGATACCCCTAAAACTTTTGAAATCCCTACCCATCAGTCGCAACCCAAATTCATCTAATTAATTACCTTAATTACCCATTAATTCCTAATTGAGCACTGGATTGAATCTATAGCAGCTATAACCAATTCACCTAATCAACTAACTTAATAATTCAGACCAAAACACAGATATCATTCAAGGTAAAGAACAATGTTTCGGAACAAGATTTATATTATACTACCAAGGTTACGGATACATAGAAATGAACTAACACAATCCTAAATTAAACCCAAACAAGAAAAAGTGAACATTGTAAATACATTGAATTCATCTGTGACAAAAATGATAGACCACACAGATGAAATAGCTTGAACCAATAGTAACAGCCAGGAATTAACATGACTGATCACAGCTTTCTTTTATACAAGACTTCATGGATACTGACTTCAAAATCAAACTAAAGGACAAACAAATTCAGTAGCCTATAAGATATACTACCAAATTAAGGATGAAAAATAGGACCAGAAAAAGGTCCGTTGGGAGGAGGAAGAAGTAATTGACAGAAAAATAATGAAACTCAATTTGACAAATAATAACAACAACAAAAACAAACAAAAATGAAAGGAAAGAGGAAAAGATACCTCAAAAATCTCAGGCCAGACCCCCATTCATTTCAGTTGAAACTTCAAACTAAGTTTGAAGCTGAAACGGACCTTAATCGAGTGTTCTCCATTGAGAATACACGACTAAGGTCGGTCACGACCTCCATTTTTTGCCTTTTGGATTGATTCTCAGTTCTTGGTTCTTCTATGGTTCGTCCAGTTCTAGCTTGATTTTGGCAAAACTAATATGGGCTTTGGGACGAGGGTGGCTTGGTGGTTCAGTGGTGTAGCTTTGGGAAGGTTTAGGGTTGGTGCCGCCACCAAGGAATCTTGTGGCGGCGCTAGGGTTCTTGGCTCGAAATTGAAATTTGATGAATCTTGGGTTGATTCGAACGTAACTAATGGTGGTTTAGGGATGAAGGTGGTCTAGTGGTCAATGGGTGTAAGTTTGGTGGCCATCGGAGAAGATGAAGTTTTGACCGCTTCTTTGATTGTAGATTCGAAGAGTTCTGGGGTGATTCGAAGTTAGCTATTATGATGGTTGGAATGGGAAGGTTGAGGGGAGTTCAGGGTGTGAAGATGGGGTCGTTTGGACCAACAAAACCACCGTGAAGTGATTTCAGGTGACGAAGGGCGATAGTTGAAGGCGGAGGATACTGGTCCTGTCTCTAGGTTAGACACGAAGGCTGGGGAGGTATGGCTTATGGGGGTGTGGGGTGAGGGTTTAGGAATATATAGTTAAGTGAAGATTAAATCCAAACCGTTCAATCAAGTGAGATCGACGGCCTGGATCAATCATCTTGAGGGGAACAGTGTCGTTTGGGAGATGATAGTGGCAGATGGGTTTGGGGAATGGGACGGGTTGGGAGATGGGATGAGGGCCGTTGGATTGATGTGGATTGAACGGTTGAGATTGGTTGACTTGAAACGTCATCGTTTCATTGTGGCTGGAGACGGACTGAACCGTTCGATCTAACGAGATCGACGGTTCAGATCAAATGTGACAAAAATGACGTCGTTTGGTTTGGTCGAAAAACTTGACCGGATGGGGCATTGATTGGGCCTGGGCTGAGGTATTTTTGTGCAAATTTGGCCTGGATTGGGAATTTAATTCCTGATTTTGGTCCGATTTAATTTTCTTTTAATTATTTTCTAATTATTTCCAAAATTAATACTAACATCTCCTAAATTAAATTATAAATCCCAATCAACTTAAAATACTACTTTGTTCCAATTAATAATTATCATACACAATTAAATACCAATTTTAAAAGAGAAATCACACAATTTGACTTTAAACCCAAAAAATGCGAAATACATATTTTTATGATTTTTTTTCATTTTTCTAAAACATTTAGTTATTAACTAACTCAAAATATCTATTACTTTGTAAAATACAATTACCACATATTTTATATTTTCTATTAATTTAAACATATAAACATGTACGGACACAAGCAAATGACGACATAAAATACTATGGAAATTCACAAAAATGCACACAATAAAATCGGCAATTTTTGTTTTGATTCCCTTGGGAGTAGTTCGTGTGGGAAAAAAATCACGCGCTCACAGTTTCCCATCTTTGCCCATAAACACGAAGAGTTTTCGTGCAAAGACAAAGTGAGCGGATACGAGCGATTTTTGCCCGTTTGAACACTCCGTGCGAAGCGTTTTGAAATATTTGACCGAACCTTTGCTTCAAAAGGTCTCCTACATATCCCTGGCTGAAAGGGAATCAGGTCAATGTAGTTCGGGAAGTTTTGGTAGCTAGGACTACCGTGGAACTGTGATTTTGTTGTTACTGCTGTTGTTGTTGTTGCTGCTGCTTACCGACCTCCTTATTACACCATGCTAAAAGAGAACAACAAGCTAGACTAAACTAGGAATTACAAAATCTTATCTATCTTCAAACTTGCTCTTCCAGTGTTCCTGGTGGCCTTGTTTCCTCTGATGTTTCTTTATTTTCTGACTCGACTTGTGGTCTTCCTTCTGATTTTCGGTAGCGGGGATATTTTGTTGTCACCCTCCGCATTACTGACTTCTGACTTGAACTTGAATGTACTCCTCTGTTCTCCAGGTGGTCTCCTGACTTCAACAACTTAAAATTATAACGCCTCCATTCTCCAGGCGGGCTCCTGACTTCAACCACTTAAAACGATAACGCCTCCATTCTCTAGGCGGGCTCCTGACTTCAACCACTTAAAACGATAACGCCTCCATTTTCCAGGCGGGCTCCTAACTTCAACAACTTAAAAATAACACCTCCATTCTCAAGGCGGGCTCCTGACTTCAATAACAATTAAAAAATAACACCTCCATTCTCCAGGCAGGCTCCTGACTTCAATAGCAACTTAAAAATAACACCTTCATTCTCCAGGCGGGCTCCTGACTTCAACAACAACTTAAAAATACCACCTCCATTCTTCAGGCGGGCTCCTGACTTCAATAACAACTTTAAAAAAAATAACACCTCCATTCTTCAGGCGAGCTCCTGATTACAATAACAACTTAAAAATAACACCTCCATTCTCCAGGCGGGCTCCTGACTACAATAACAACTGAAAAATTACACCTCCATTCTCCAGACGGGCTTCTGACTTCAACTTAAAATGATAACACCTCCATTCTCCAAGTGGACTCCTGACTTCAATAACTTAAAATGATAACGCCTCCATTCTTCAGGCGGGCTCCTGACTTCAATAGCTTAAAATGATAACGCCTCCATTCTCCAAGTGGGCTCCTGACTTCAATAACTTAAAATGATAACGCCTCCATTGTCCAGGCGGGCTCCTGACTTCAATAGCTTAAAATGATAACGCCTCCATTCTCCAGGCGGGCTCCTGACTTCAACTATAACTGTGTTTTATCGACATTGTTCTTCCATTGCTTCCTCAACCATTTCCCTTTGAAATTTATTCACCTTCCTTCAAAACTTCCTTCCTTAATTTGTGTTATCCTCCGTTACAACTACCTTATCTGAAACTCGTATTGTCCTTCTCCGTAACTGCTTTCTTCGAAACTAGTTGTCTTGCTTTTCCTTAAAACTGGAATTGCTTTCCTCGTTCCTCCGATGGGTACCCGATTTCGAGAAAATTTTCAAACATGGAAGAAAATTTTCTGCCCCAGTTTGATAATCTTCTTTGTGGCATGTTTTTCCACCATCAATAACATTTCCTTTACCTATTTCAAATCAAAGAAAATTTTGTTAGTTTAAAACGTGGTGAGTGGTCATGACACTCCTGCTGGGGATGGTTTCCGCTTTCTCCTTTCTCTGCTCCTCCTTTCTCTACTCTACATTCCATTACACTATCATACTTGTTGGGGATGATATTATTTGCTGGGGATGATATTCCTGTTGGGGATAATATTCCCCCTGGGGGATGGTTTTTTTCCTACTCTGTGTCGTCCGACCATTTTGAAACTTGGCTGACAACTTTCGACCTTCCTGACGATTCCGTATTCGCAAACTTTTCAACTGTTGTTTTCCACTTTTACTCCATACTTTTTGAAATCTTAGACCAATCCATCATTTGTCATTATAATGACATCTTTCTCATCTCATTGTATTATCTTTGGCTTGTCTTATCCACATTTACTTCGTTCCATATTGGAAACTGGTAGTAAGCTCTGAAAATCCTTCTAAAAAACAGACTATCATTGAAAAATCTTTAAACAAATAAATGAAAAATGATGACTTCAAGAGATAGAAAAAGAAAAATCTTTTTGAACAAACTGGGGAAAAGAAAAAGGAAAAAAACTTATTTGAATGGTATAACCGATCCCAATGATCATGTCGTGCATTCTGGATTAACCAACCCAGTCTATTTATATCAATCAGCCTTTCTGATGGCCTTACTTTGCATTTCAAAGGCCCCGTAACCCACCTCTTTTGCCGAACCAACATCTTGTTCTACTTGATGCCTCGACGGATCCTTTACGCCAGTCTTATCTTGTTTGCCCCTTTTTAACTCCTTGTCTCCTCATAGTGCCCATCGAGGGGTTTTCACTAATAAGACTCTCTCATTTGTCAACTCCCATCTCCTTATGGTGCCTGTGAAGGTTTTCACCGATAAGACTCTCTCATTTTATTTCTCTGAACTTCCGTCACCTTATGGTGCCTGTGAAGGTTTTCACCGATAAGACTATCGCATTTTATTTCTCTCAACTGGGGATTGGAGTGTTACTGATGGGACTCTTTGCCGGTGATTCTCTTGGCTATCAATTCTTTTAAGCTTATGATCCCCTTTTTGCTGGGGATTAGAGTGTTATTCCTGACTTCCATTTGCCCGACTTGGCACTTCTCGAATACTGACCGGGAGGTCTTTTTCGGACATCAATATGGTTTTTTTTGTTTTCTTTTTTGTTTTTTGTGTATGGCTAAAAGAAAAGGGTATCAAAAGTTCAAAATAATTTTGACGGGTAAAACATTACAACTCTTGGAATCAAACTTCTTTCCCAAAATTACAAACACAATTTCTGTCCGAGTTTTCTTACTTGGCAATTTTTTTTGTTACACTATGACCGAGCCGTGAGGCGCCTACGTATCCTTTTTGAGGAATCAGGTCAAACGTAGTTCACTCTTCCTTTGTTTTCTTGTGACTTTTCTTTTGTTTTGTTATATTTTATTTCCTCTCTTTTATGATAATTTCATTACTGATTCCAAAAGAGGTGTATGAAAGAATATATAAGGCTCAAAAGGGGAAGCAAGGGTTAAAGCGTTTGGATAGAAGAACAAATTGCCTCCGTCATTTCATTCTCCGATACAATGCCAAATAAAAACAAACAGAAATAATTACAACCAAAAGAAATCATACATACTGTGTCAGAATTGATAGCCATGTCTATACATCTTACTTCAATATATGTCAGACATAAAGCGCCATTAGACAACACTCTGGTCACAATAAACGGCCCTTGCCAATTTGGGGCGAACTTGCCCTTTGCTTCGGCCTGTTGTGGAAGGATTCGTTTTAACACTTGTTGCCCCACTTCAAACTTCCTAGGACGCACCTTCTTATTGTATGCTCTTACCATCCTCTTCTGATACAATTGGACATGACGTACTGCTGCCAATCTTTTTTCATCAATCAAGTTCAACTGCTCCAAACGGGTTTTGACCCACTCATCATCATTAATCTCAACCTCAGCGACAATTCGGAGAGATGGAATTTCAACTTCTGCCGGTATTACTGCTTCAGTTCCGTATACCAACAAATAAGGAGTTGTACCTACTGAAGTACGAACAGTAGTGCGATAACCCAATAATGCAAACGGTAACTTTTCATGTCATTGTGTGGACCCTTCTACCATTTTCCTCAATATCTTCTTTATATTCTTGTTGGCTGCCTCAACTGCTCCATTCGCCTTGGGGCGATACTGGGTGGAATTACGGTGTGAAATCTTGAACTGCTGACATACTTCTTTCATCAAACCGCTGTTAAGATTAGCACCATTATCCGTGATGGTCACCTTTGGGATCCCAAATCTACAGATGATATGGGAATGAACAAAATCTACCACTACTTTCTTGGTTACCGACTTGAAAGTTTTAGCTTCAACCCACTTGGTAAAGTAATCAATGTCTACCAGAATGAACCTATGACCGTTGGAAGCTACCGGCTCAATAGGTCCAATGACATCCATGCCCCATGCAACAAAGGTCCATGGTGTTGACATCGTGTGTAATTCTATCGGCAAAAAAAGAATCAGATCTCCGTGTATCTAACACTGATGACAATTACGCATGAAGCTGATACAATCTCTCTCCATGGTGATACAATAATACCCTGCTCGAAGCATCTTCTTTCCAATACATACCCGCTCATATGTGGTCCACAAACTCCAGAATGCACCTCTGTCATAACTGTCGTGGCTTGACTAGCATCTATACACCCCAACAACCCCAAATCCGGTGTTCTTTTGTACAATACTCCTCCACTGAGGAAAAACCCATTTGCCAACCGTCGAATGGCTCTCTTTTGATCTCCGGTGGCCTGCTCTGGGTATATTCCCATCCTGAGGTATTCCTTGACATCATAAAACCATGGTTCGCCATCCAATTCCTCCCCTATCATATTGCAATGGGCATCCTAATCACGAACCTGAATATGCAACTGATCAGCATGAATTTTATCTGGATGATGCAACATTGATGCTAAGGTAGCCAAAGCATCGGCAACCTCATTATGAACGCTTGGGATGTGCCTAAACTCTACTGATCGAAAACGTTGACATAGATCGTGCAAACATTGTCGATATGGTATAAGCTTCAGATCTCTTGTTTCCCAATCTCCCTGAATCCGATGCACCAAGAGGTCCGAGTCTCCCAAGACCAAGACATCCTGGACATCCATGTTTGTACCTAACCGTAAGCCCAAAATGCATGCCTCATATTCAGCCATGTTGTTCGTACAATAGAAACGTAGTTGAGCCGTAACAGGATAATGATGTCCTATTTTAGAACTAAGTACCGCTCCTATTCCAACTCCCTTCGCATTTGCATCTACATCAAAGAAAAGCTTCAACCCTGGTTTCTCAGCAATTCCAACTCATCGATATGCATCACTTCTTCATCAGGAAAATACGTCCTCAATGGCTCGTATTCTTCATCAACAGGATTCTCAGCCAAGTGATCGACCAGTGCTTGGGATTTCATTGCAGTTCTTGTCACGTAGACGATGTCAAACTCCGTGAGTAATATTTGACATTTTGCCAATCTCCATAAAGGGATAGGCTTCTAGAAAATATACTTCAATGGGTCCAAACGTGAAATAAGGTAAGTAGTATAAGACGATAGATAATGCTTCAATTTTTGTGCCACCCAAGTTAGGGCGCAACATGTCTTCTCAAGTTGAGTGTACTTAACCTCATAGACTGTAAACTTCTTGCTGAGATAATAGATGGCTTGCTCCTTCCTGCCGATGATGTCATGCTACCCCAGTACACAACCAAATGAATTCTCCAGGACCGTTAAATAAAGAATCAACGGTCTACCTGGTTCTGGCGGAACTAACATAGGTGGATTTGACAAATACCCTTTTATCCGGTCAAATGCCTCCTGACATTCTTCAGTCCATTCGACCACGACATCCTTCTTTAGTAGCTTGAAAATGGGTTCACAAGTTGCTGTGAGTTGAGCAATAAACCTGCAGATATAGTTCACCCTTTCTAACAGACTCACTACTTCGATTTTATTCTTCGGGGGTGGCAGCTCTTGGATGGATTTGATCTTTGATGGGTCCAACTCAATGCTTCGCCGACTTACTGTGAACCCCAACAGCTTTCTGGATGGAACACCAAATGCACACTTGGCAGGGTTGAGTTTGAGGTCGTACCTGCGGAGCATCTGAAAGAACTTCCTCAAATCTGTGATGTGGTTAGCCTGCTGCTTTGATTTTATGATGACATCATCCACGTACACCTCAATTTCTTTGTGTATCATATCATGAAACACAATAGTCATTGCCCTCATGTAAGTTGCCCCAGCATTCTTCAGACCAAATGGCATTACTCTGTAGCAATAAGTTCCCTATGGCGTGATGAACGCCGTCTTCTCTGCATCCTCTTCATCCATCAAAATCTGATGATATCCACCATAGCAATCCACGAAGGATCCCATTTCACGTTTGGCACAATTATCGATCAAAATGTGGATGTTGGGTAATGGAAAGTTGTCCTTTGGGCTAGCTTTGTTCAGATTACGATAATCAACGCACACCCTGATTTTCCCATCCTTCTTCGGCGCCGGCACTACATTGGCCAACCAATTAGGATACCGAGTGACCCGGATAACCTTTGCTTCCAGCTGTTTGGTTATATCTTCCTTAATCTTCACACTCATGTCAGTTTTGAATTTCCTCAATTTTTGCTTGATGGGAGGGAAGGCCAGGTTAGCGGGCAATTTGTGAACCACTAAATTGGTTCTTAGACCCGACATGTCGTCATTTGACCATGCAAAAACATCTTTGAATTCAATAAGTGTTTTGATTAATTCTTCCCTGATGTTTGGTTCAATATGGATGCTTATTTTAGTTTCCCTGATGTTATCTGCGTCCCCTAGATAGACGGCTTTCATGTCATTTAAGTTGGGTCTAGGTTTTTCTTCAAATTGACTTAGCTCCCTACTAATCTCTTCGAAGGCTTCATCCTCATCGTATTCCGACTCATAATTTACCTCTTGCATTATTATTTCGGAGTCAGATTGATTTTCTAGACTAGGTTAAAGATTCCTTATGCATGCCATGTCATTAGGATCAGTATAAAGTGAACTGTACAGAGAAGAAGAAAAATAACATTAAAATAAAATAAAAAAAGGAATAAAGAAAAAACAAACTTTCATTTTATTGAAGTACGAGTCAACAAGGTTTTGCACACAAAGATAAAAAGTAATCTGGATTACAACCCTGGAATAATCCAGACAAACAAGAAAGAAAATCATAGCCAACTACCAAGACTCCCTCCGAGTGGGAAGAGGAACATCCCTCCAATTATTGACCTTTGCCTTCGGTCCTACGAACTGCACATTTGCCTTGCTGTACCGTTCCCCAGCCTCTATCACGTTAACCTCAAAAAATAACATTTCAAATCCTTTATCCAAATCTCCATCTGCGCCAATCAATGTCCTAGGAACTTTTGAGGTCAACTATTTTCTAATACTAAGCCTGATGAAAGATTTGGACAGGTGCGAGATTGGCTTTGGAAGGACCCATGCCTTTTGATTCTTTTTCTTAGCTCTTCGGATGTCTGTAGCTGTAGGTTTAAACCCCAAACCGAACATTCCCACATTTTTCGGTAAAGATACCGGTTGTACAATACCTTGAATAGATGCCCCCAAGCCTTTACCGGGCATAAAACCGTGTCCCAACATTTCACAGACTACCATGCCGTATGCGGAGGTTATCTTTGCATTTGGAATGTGTTCCCCCTCCAAAATTTTCTTGACTGACACTGTTTCACAAACTTGGTATACCCACGGCCCGACGCCATCCTCTACCTCAACAAAGGGTACAACGGTGTCACTTTGGGAACGCAGATTGTCCTCGCCATAAACCACAATCTCTTGTCAGTCCCACTCAAACTTAACCACTTGATGCAGGGTAGATGGAACCGCCTTTGCAGCATGAATCCAGGTTCGTCCCAACAAAAGGTTGTAGGAGACTGCCATATCTAACACTTGGAATTCCATGGTTAATTCCACAGGCTCAATTGTTAATTCCAGCATTATATCACCAACTGATTCTTTACCCCCACCGTCGAACCCCCAAACACAAATGCTGTTCTTGCAGATTCTGTCGCTATCCACTTTCAGTTTTTTCAATGTAGAGAGGGGACAAATGTTTGCACTCGACCCATTGTCCACCAAAGCTCGGGTAACCACAGACTTCTCATATTTAACTGTAAGATAGAGGGCCCTATTATGCTCGGTAACTTCTTTGGGTAACTCATCATCGGCAAAGGTGACCCTATTTACCTCAAATATCCTATTTGCAATTTTCTCCAAGTGATTGACGGAGATCTTGTTAGGTACATGGGCCTCATTCAGGATTTTCATCAAAGCCTGCCGATGTTCATCAGAATGGATCAATAATGAAAGTAATGAGATTTGAGCCGGCGTCTTTTTTAGCTGCTCTATAGTGGAATAATCCTACAACTTCATTTTCTTTAAGAATTCTTCTGCTTCTTCCTTGGTCACCGGCTTCTTTACTGCAGCTGGGTTGGTCTTTCTCAATTCTACGGGAGCAAAGAACCTCCTCGAGCGAGTTAGCCCCTGAACCTAACAAATTTCTTCTTTGACCTCCTTTCCCCTATATGTCTCTGTTACCCGGTCATAATTCCACGGGATGGCTTTATTGTTAATCATCGACAATTGGATTATCGGCTTGATGATGACAAGGTCTATGCGAGCGCCTTCCACAATTAGAATGGGCCCGCTTATTGCTCCTGGCACAACTACCTTTGCCTCTCCCTATTTTACCATTACTTTGCTTGGGGCCTCCTTCTGACTTACCACCACTGGTTTACTGTTTGCTTCCTTCTCACTAACCAACGACTTTTTGCTAGTTGACTCCTTTGCCTGCCTACTTTCACTTGACCTGATCATCATTACGGTTTGAGAGGGTTTTTTAGACTCTCCTTCTGTTTGTACCAACTCGATCATATTGGTATCATGATGGGCTGGGAGCGGGTTCTGGTTGATGTTTGGTCCTTCCGGGGTTTGCACCTCAATTCGACGAGTGTCGATAAGCTCCTGAATGGCTATTTTTAGCTTCTAGCATTTCTCCGTGTCATGACCAGGGGCTCCTGAGCAGTACTCACAACGCACCGAGTGATCAAGATTCTTCGGAGGGGGATTTGGCAGTTTAGCCTCAACCGGATTCAACAATCCCAGCTGCTTTAGTTGGTGGAACAGATTGGTGTAGGACTCTCCCAATGGAGTGAACGTCCTTGGCTTCTGCACCCTGTCATTCCTGAAGTTTTGTTTCAGGCGGAAACTTGTACCAGGGGAATTTCTGTATGCTCTTGGAGGTGGGTAGTTGCTTTATGGGGCTGGCGCACACCATTGGTTGTGAGGTAGAGGTTGGCTGTATGCTTGAGTGTGGTGAACAGAAAAATAGGGTTCGGGATGATGGTAGTAGTGCTGTGGGTGGCTATATGGAGTATGAGAGTAATTTTATTGGTGGGGTTGTGGTTGGTTGTAGTAGTGTGAAGGGCTTCTGGGTCCGAACCACGCTCTGGACTCCACCGTTGCGATATCTTCTTTCCTTGTCTTCCCAAGCGCACCTCCAGTGCCTTTCTGGATAGCCTGAGTGGTGGCTTTGAATGCCGAGTAACTCATTATTTTATTAGACTTGAGTCCCTCTTCGATCATACCGCCCATTTTCACAACCTCATTGAATTATTTGCCAATCGTCATTACCAAGTGACCAAAGTAAGTTGGCTCCAAAGCTTGTAGAAGGTAATCGACCATCTCTCCTTCCTTCATTGGGGGATCGACCCTCGCGGCCTGTTCTCTCCAATGGAACCCGTACTTCCTGAAACTCTCCCCAAGTTTCTTCTCCTATTTTATCAATGACAGACGATCTGGAATGATTTGTAGATTGTAATGGAAGTGGCTGGCGAATGCTTGTGCCAAGTCATCCCAGGTGGACCATCTACTATGGTCCTATCTTGTGTACCTCTCCAATGCAGACCCGCTCAAACACTGGCTGAAATATGCCATCAGCAACTCATCTTTTTCGTCTGCTCCTCTCATCTTACTGCAAAATCCTCGCAAATGTACCACTGGATCACCATGCCCGTCATACAGATCGAACTTAGGCATCTTGAACCTGGATGGCAGCTGAACATCTGGAAACAAACACAAATCCTTATATGCCACGCTAACTTGGCCACCAAGACCCTGCATATTCCGGAAAGATTGCTTTAGGCTCTTTACTTTCCGAATCATTTCTTCCTGCTCTGGACTCTTGTTCTGCTTTTCGGGTGTTGCCGGATTGTCAAGTTGAAAAGGGAACGGGTAAGGTTCAGGTGCTTTGAAGGTGGGTTCAGGAGGGTAATACTGATGATCCTGAGTTTGGGACACATACTCGCTGGAGGACCTGTGGAGTGTGGCTGGTGGAGGTGGCACGAAAATAGGGGTAATTGGTGGTGAAGGGTATGGGTTTGTTTTTGGCATCTGGGGTGTTCGGGAGGCAGTTGTCTAGTGCTGTTGATATGTAGGAAAGTTGAGTGATGATTCCGAAACAAGCTATTTTAGAGATTGGGCGGGTGTTAGGAGAAAAGTGGGATTAGCAGGATAAGGTGGTGCCGACTAACCACTTGACCAAGCTTGGTACATCTCGGCCATTTGCTGTTTCAATTTGTACACCTCATCTTTAATTGCCTATACGTCTACCTCTTCTACCTCAATGTTTCCTTCTCTATCAGGGCTAGACATTATCACCGGTATCGGTCCCTTTGCTCTGGTTTGATAGTGGTGTTGTGCCAGTACACTCTAAGTAAACTAACTGCTTGAAATTTCTAGAAAAACAACAAACTTGTTAGTTTTTTTAGAGTTTAACAAATAGGTAATTGCACGTTGGGATGCAATGCACCTAGGCAGTTTAACCATTTCTATCATGCCATTCGTTTCGATTGCATGTGTCATTCCAGCTTTTAACAGTTGTGCCCCTATTTTATTTATTTATTTTTTCTTTCTTTCTTTTTTTCTTTTCTTTTCTTTCTTTCTAGCGGCGGTCGAATCTTTTGTGGATTACCTACGTATCATGACCCCGTATGAATCAGACCGTGCGTAGTTCTGGCCACAAGTGCGAAAAATAAAGACACCATTTTTGGATTTTTCAATTTTCATTAACAAAATGTTCTATTACAAGGCAAAACATTTTTGAAAGGAAACTGACAGACTTGATATAGACTTTATGCATAAAGGGAAATGCAAACTCCAAACGGACTATAGATTCTGAAGACAAGGACAATACAGACTCAAACTATGAATGCCTTAGAGTTTTGAATTTTGGTGCCCGCGGGGCGTCGTTCGGACTAGCCGCGGGCTTTGGTGCAAGGCCTCTCTGCAGATCTTTCAAATCTTCCATGATCCGGTGGACATAAATCATTATTGAAGCAAGGACCGTAACATGGGACATATCCTCACAAGCTAGGCACTTCATGGTGATGTAGTGCCCGATATCATCGTTTCATCCCCGGATTCTGTCTTTTTTCCCGAAGCAACCGCTCTATCTGTTGGTTCTGTGCTCCTAGCACTTGAGCATTGTGGAAGAGTTGATCTTGAAACTCATGCATCTGCTTTTCCATCCGTGCCGTTAAGTCATGACAGCGTTTCTTATCAGCTCTGAAGTCTCTAGCTTGCCTGAAGAGACGTTCTTCAATGGTGGATATTGTTTCCCTCAATATAGACATGATCCCCTCGTAGTCCCTCTTCATGTGACGCAGATGCAGTTTCCGCTCTTCTATACCCCTTGCCCATCTGACTCGGATCCTTGCCAATCTAGCTTAAGATCTTTCCAAACCATCTTGGCAATCATTGATTTGATTTTCCAACCCCTTTATCAATCTTTCGTCTGACCGACTCCTTTGTTGGTTTTCAGCATCTATCCTTATTTGTCGGACTTGGGCCTTCGGTGCCTCATTTTCTTGGGCTAGTTTGTTCTTTTCCCCCTTATCAGCATCAATTTGCACGCTATTTTCAAATTTCAGGTCCTTAATCTGTTGTTTTAGTTTGCCGATTTATGCCCTGTAGCTTCCTTCCTTTGCTAACCAATGCCAATGCTCTTGTAAAGACTCGGCAAACTCCTCGAGGTGAGGTCTTTTGGTCGGCCTCCCATATGACACTTCCCCTTTATACCTAGCGTGATATCCTGGTGAAACTTCCCCTTTAGCCCGATCTAGTACACAGGTATTCGCCTCCAGATATTGACATTTGCTCCAGATCTGGCGGACTCTTGCTTCAGGAAACTGTCCGTCAGGACCGATTTCAATTACTTGGGGTACTTAGATCTTCATCTCTCGGCACTACCTGGCACCTTCCAAGTTGCCTCAAAACCCGATAAGGCGCATAAGGTTGAATGCTCTTGAGTCCCATTAAGAGAAAATGGGGCCTAGCAGCTGGCATATATATGACTTCGTCAACCGGTAACCATCCCAGTGTCCACTGTATTTGACTGGCGTTGAGGGTCCAAAAGTATGAGGTCCATGCCGAGACTCCTTCAGGTAAACGAACCACATTAATTCTTGTGTAGAACTCCTCTATGTAGGTTTTCTCAGCTGAACCATAGCTTAGGAACCGGGCACGGTGAAACATGTGTTCAGTCATCCACATCTGCAACAACAAGTTACACCCCTCAAAAAATTCTTCTCCAGCTTTGCAGGCTGTGAGAGCTTGGAAGATATCAGATACTATCATCAGCGCAAGAGTGCTTTCATCTTGAGTGAGCAAAGTACTGACGAACCCATCTATATTTATATCAATATTTCGTCTTTCCTCGGGAACACCAAAAGCCCTAAGAAGGTTATCATGAAAGCAACACGTCTATGTTCATCCCATTTTTGATGGTTACTTTTGCTGCATAACTTGTTATCTGGCTTGTCAAACCCTCCCACGTGGCCGTATATTTGGTATATGAAGCTCAGAGTACAAAAGCCTTTTGCCAAATCTAGGTTATGGACCGTTCTGACTATCTTTAATGAGTCCAAGAACCGGTGCACGGCTACGGCTCTTGGAGAAACCAGGTATTTGTGTCTTAATGGAGCTTTAGCACTTCCGATGTACCCGGCTATTTCCTCCAAAGTCGAGGTGAGTTCAAAATCTGAGAAGTGGAAGACATTGTGCGCCGGGTCTCAGCAGGTGACCAATGCTCTTATAATCTCCCATTGAGGCTTGATTTCCAACAAACCCGTAAGACCTTTCAGATGTTTCTTGACTTTGTCTTGCCCTTCTTTGCCTAAATCATTCCACCATAGCCGCAACTAGAAAGGTATTTTAGCCATGATTAAAAAAGGTTCATTTTGACTCGTGCGAATCCTGCACATTTATTAATGTGATTTAAACAAAAAGAAAAATTTATTTGACTCAAAACGATTTGACTATTTTTCATTTTTCCAAATTAAAAAGAAAGATCCGGTTTTCCGAACGTGACCTTTCAGCACTTCGGGGATGAAGATTTTAAGGATGTGAGTCAACCGGTCAAAAATCCAAAAATGACCAAAAGCGGCTGTTTATGCAAAGTCAGCCTTCCGGGGTTCCTTTCGAGAATATTTGGCTATCTTTGACAAAAACAGCATCGCCCGACTTATCTATGACGAAAATTGAAAATTTGACAGTTTTGGCTATTTTTGCAAAAAAGGGGAGGTTGGACCCAATGAGGGTTGCCTACGTATCTCACATCCGGTGAGAATCAAACACGCGTAGTTCGGGCAAAGAGAATAAACTAAATTTGAAAACAAGACTCTTTTCTTTGTTCTTTTTTATAAATAAGTTAAACTAAAAAAACATTTTTCTTTCCTTTTCGTTTCCTCAGAGTTTCGACGCTACTTGGATATTGGTTTTATTTTTCTAAAATAATAGTAAAAAATAGTTATCTCCCTTCACTGTTATTTTTCTCCTTTTTCCCTTTTCACAATTTTCCAGTATTCCCAATTTTCAGAAGCCGGTCAGCATGCAAGTCTGAAGCAAATAAATGCATAAAATAAATAGGATGCATCATGATGGTCTTTTTCATTTCAGGTTACCTGTCCTAGACGGACCCAACCCCTGTGTTGAGTCCTTAAAGTCGAATGCAACATGATGCAAATAAGCATTCCTACTAGGGATCCGGCATGAGGTTTTGTTATACTAGGTTAAAAACCTGGGTGTTTGTTCTAGACAGTATACCCGAGCGGACAACTCGAGTCGAGGAAGGAGCTCCTTTCTGGGAACCAAAAGGCCAACCGGCTTAGCAACTTTCCGAGCCTCTTTCTTATTTCAAGGTATGACACTAACAGAACAGAGAGTCTCGACCAACGAGCACATCCCCAAAGATAAGAAGATAAGGGTTTCAGCACAGTTTATATATACAATTCAAATAATATTAAAGCGGTAAAAAGCATCATTTTGAACATTTAAGCTCAATCATATAATAAAATCAGATAATAAATAGTTCTAAATACAACAATTATTCTAAGCTTTAATTTCTAACCCTGAACCAGTGGTTCTGGGTTAAATCCTCAGCAGAGTCACCAGATCTGTCACACCTCCTTTTTACGCTACCGTACCCCGCGAAGGGTATGGTAAAGGGAGTTTTTCCAATTAAAGGACAATCGAAACGGGATTTATTATTAAGAGTTGGAGTCGCCACTTTAGAGATTTATGGTGTCCCAACTCACCAGTTTGAATCCCGAATCGAGGAAAAAATTGACTCCGTATTACAGTCTACAGAATCAGAAATCCGAATAAGGAATTCTGTTAACCCGGGAGAAGGTGTTAGGCATTCCCGAGTTCCGTGGTTCTAGCACGGTCGCTCAACTGTTATATTCGGCTTAATTATCTGATTTTAGTACATGTTCAAACCTATGTGCATTTTTACCTTTTAACCGCTTTTGATTATTATTATTTTATAAGAATTGCAATGTCGTGAAAACACATCTCAAACCACGTCACATCAATGTACCCGTGGTTATTGACATATTTCGACTCCGTCGAGATTTGAATTTGGGTCACATAAATGTGCACCCGAGTTTAGGAAGGTAGAATTATTAAACACGCGCCTAAAGAGACTAACACATTATTATTTTGGGTAAGGACGTGAAATTTGCTAGACAGCCCGTCCCGAAATGTAAGTATTTTAATATATACATTCACGAGGGCCCCGCAAATTATGTACTTTGTTCGGCGAGGCTCATCTCATTTTATTGTTTTAAAAGGGAATTCAAGTTAAACTCTCGAGGGCCATAACTTATTGGAAATAAAATAAACCAACCAAGACAAAATTTGGAAACTGACTTATACGAACTTCCAAAATGTTGAACACTTAAGAATTCTTCTTCAATTGAATAAAATTAATGAGTGGTATTCTTTCAATAAAGGTTAGAACAACGCATATTAAGCGAAAAAAAATAAAAAATAAAATCAAACTAAACATAAATAATATAATCATGATGGAATAACACATTCAAACACATCCAATGGATTTCCTCAAATGTCACCCTAACAGCTAATAGTATAAAAATTTTCAAGTGTCATCAATAAAGCTAAAAACATATGTATTTAAGCTCATTCTTGATCCAAATATGCACAAAGTGCTGCCAATATGTGCAACACAAACTTATTAACTCGAAAAACTGACTTTTTTCGAACAAGAAATTCTCAAAGTGAGGAAATAAGAGTAAGTACTGCCCATGTCCTTTCTGGAATTAATGAACACTCAAGAAAACTAAATTGAACCAAATTTGACAAGCAACAACATCCGTGTTTGATTAAATCAGAAAATGAAAAAAAAATCCAAAAGTAAATTCCATGAACCCTTTAGTATCAAAGTTAAAACTAATCAAACAGCAAAGAAAATGACTGAAACTGGTCCAATGGAAGCCAAAAACCAATCAGCTATTTTTGCGACACTCAATCAGAAGTATCACAGGCCTCTCACCAACAGTTCTTACAGTAATGCATCATTAAATCAAAGCAACCTACACTAACTAATTTAAAACAGACGAGAGGCAACACTACCATCGTCACGACTAAAACACATTAGAAGCTGAGTATTAATACCTATACTAACAATAAGAAGCTGAATATCAATATATACTAACAGTTATGCCAGGCAACATGTTCAACGTATTTTATGTGATTTTCATCTATAGTGTTCAACCAATAATAGTCCCAACATTCACATTGAACAATAACTTAAACTTTTCTCTTATAAAAAAAAATTCACGGCATATCTATGCTCAATCTCAGGCTTTCCTTTACAGAACCAAATCAAAGTAGCTAAAACTTCAATCTAATATGTACATGCAGCGTAATGTGAAAGAAAATAGGGAAAAAAGACATCCGCTGAGACAACAAATTATATCCAAAGCATTCCTTATTTGAACTGCAGATTCACATCTTTACACATTGTTTGTGGTTATAGAAGATGACTGGAAATTAGAATAGGAAATGAAGGGCGAAGGATCAGCAGAACTACAACACAACAACAGTAGTAATGCAGCAGTCCAGTAACAGATCAAAAACTAGTAGAACTCCAGAAAATACCAACAACAACACCAAAACAAAGTCAACAACTATCTGAACCCCTAAACCCTTTAAAATCAAACCAGAACAAACTGAGTTTCAATGAAACAGATGCAACACTCAAGCTCAGTTCTCTCCCCAATCTCAAGCTAATTTTCAGTAGTAAAAGAAAACAAAACTCTCCAGTTTTTTTTAGCTTTTCAACGCTGACCTTCTTTTCATTCAAAAGCCAGCTCCCATTCTGTCCTAAATGTTCTTCTTTATATCCAAAAACAGACCACTCCTCCTGATTTTAAGAATTGAGTGGACCATTAACTATCCTATCTTAGGCCTTAAAATCAGAAAGTTGTCTCCACTATTAGTTGTCTATCAACTATTCAATCCCACTTAGAATTGTCTCCATTAAGTTCATTAGTGTCCTACTTATTACTTAGTGGTTCAAATTTCAGTTAACCCCTGAATTACCCCTGAAGCTACTGAAATTTACTGAGGATACCCCTAAAACTACTGAAATCTACTGAGGATACCCCTAAAACTACTGAAATCCCTACCCATAAGTCGTAACCCAAATTATTATAATTAATTACCATAATTACCCATTAATTCCTAATTGAGCAGTGGATTGAATCTATATCAGCTATAACCAATTCACCTAATCAACTAACTTAATTATTCAGACCAAAACACAGATATCATTCAAGGTAAATAACAATGTTACAGAACAAGATTTATATTATACTACCAAGGTTACGGATACATAGAAATGAACTAACACAATCCTAAATTAAAACCAAACAAGAACAAGTGAACACTGTAAATACACTGAATTCATCTGCGATAAAAATGATAGACCACACAGATGAAACAACTTGAACCAATAGTAACAACCAACAATTAACAGGATTGATCACAACTTTCTTTTATACAAGACTTCATGGATACTGACTTCAAAATCAAACTAAAGAATAGACAAATTCAGCAGCCTATAAGATATACTACCAAATTAAGGATGAAAAATTGGACCAGAAAAAGGTCCGTGGGAGGAGGAAGAAGTAATTGACAGAAAACTAATGAAACTCAATCTGACAAATAATAAAAACAACAAAAACAAACAAAAATGAAAGGAAAGAGGAACAAATACCTTAAAAATCTCATGCCAGACCCCCATTCATTTCAGTTGAAACTTCAAACTAAGTTTGAAGCCGAAACGGACCTTAATCGAGTGTTCTCCATTGAGAACACACGACCTCAGTTTTTTACCTTTTGGATTAATTCTTAGTTCTTGGTTCTTCTATGGTTTGTCCAATTCTAGCTTGATTTGAGCATAACTAATATGGGCTTTGGGATGAGGGTGTCCTGGTGGTTCAGTGGTGTAGCTTTGGGAAGGTTTAGGATTGGCGCCACCACCAAGGAATCTTGTGGCGGCGCAAGGGTTCTTGGCTCGAAATTGAAATTTGACTAATCCTAGGTTGATTCGAAGGTAACTAATGGTGGTTTAGGGATGAAGGTGGTCTAGTGGTCAATGGGTGTAAGTTTGGTGGCCAACGGAGAAGATGAAGTTTTGTCCGCTTCTTCGATTGAAGATTCGAGGAGTTTCGGGGTGATTCGAAGTTAGCTATTATGATGGTTGGAACGTGGAGGTTGAGGGGAGTTCTGGGTGTGAATATTGGGTTGTTTGGACCACCAGAACTGCCATGAGGTGATTTTCAGTGGCGGAGGGCGGTGGTCGAAGGCGGAGGGTACTGGGCATATCTCTAGGTTAGAGACGAAGGCTGGGGGTATGGCTTAGGGGGGTGTGGGGTGAGGTTTTAGGAATATATAGTTATGTGAAGATTAAATCTAAAACCGTTCGATCAAGTGAGATCGATGGACTGGATCAATCATCTTGAAGGGAACTGTGTCGTTTGGGAGATGATGGGGGTGGATAGGTTTGGGGAATGGGTCGGGTTGGTGAGACGGGTTGGGAGATGGGATGGGGGCCGTTGGATTGATGTGGATTGAACGGCTGAGATTGGTTGACTTGAAACGTCGTCGTTTCATTGAGGCTGGAGACAGACTAAACCGTTTGATCTAACGAGATCGACGGTTCAAATCAAATGTGACAAAAGAGACGTCGTTTGGTTTGGTTGAAAAGCTTGACCGGATGGGGCATTGATTGGGCCTGGGTTGGGGTATTTTTGTGCAAATTTGGCCTGGATTGGGAATTTAATTCCTGATTTTGGCCCAATTTGATTTTATTTTAATTATTTTCTAATTATTTCCAAAATTAATACTAACATCTCCTAAATTAAATTATAAATCCCAATCAACTTAAAATACTACTTTTTTCCAATTAATAATTATCATACATAATTAAATACCAATTTTAAAAGAGAAATCACACAATTTGACTTTAAACCCAAAAAATGCGAAATGCATATTTTTATGATTTTTTTTTCATTTTTCTAAAAAATTTGGTTATTAACTAACTCAAAATATCTATTACTTTGTAAAATATAATTACCACATATTTTGTACTTTCTATTAATTTAAACATATAAAAAATGTACGGACACAAGCAAATGACGACATAAAATACTATGGAAATTCACAAAAATGCACACAATAAAACTGACAATTTTTGTTTTGATTCCTTTGGGAGTAGTTCGTGTGGGGAAAAAATCACGTGCTCATAGTAATGATATTAAATGATATCCCGAGGGTTTGAAATCCCGGATTTGCACAACGTAGTGGTATGTTGAGGTGAAACACGCGCTTAATGGCGAGCACGAGGTTGTTTACTACTAGGGATTGTGACTTGGTCCGACCCGTTTTGATATTTTACCGCGTATTTGACTTAGATGTATTATTACCATCATGATTTGGGATTATTTCCATATTTTAGGCATAATGATGACTACTTGAATCCTTCGTGGACTTTTATCACTATTTCCTCACTATTATGATACATTACTTGAACTCACTCCTAATGATTATACTGTTTTACAAACTAAGCCTCTTTAATTGAATTTTAAGACTTAAATGATATTTCCACTGCTGTTTGGGTTGAGCACTACTATTTATTGATGCCCGAGGGGTTTATCATGTTTTCTGGACTAAGTGAGGCTTTCAGGCCTTGTGAGTGATGTGAGTAGGCTTTCAGGACTTGTGAGTGAGGTGAGGAGGCTTTCAGGACTTATGAGTGATTGTAAGAAGGCTTTCTGGCCTTATGTTGATATAGCGCTTGGCCCGTAAGAGGCCCCTCCGGAGTCTGCACACCCACAGTGAGTGCGGGTACCCATGTGATATGAGAGTGAGCCCGACGGGCTGATATTATGCTGAGTGACTGATACTGAGGCCGAGGGGCCGATACTATTCTGAGCGATTGATACTGGGCCTGAGGGGAAGATATTTACTCACTATTTACTTGTTGTTTTACCTGATTTACCGGGTTTTAAAGGGAGATTTGGTTGACTCTTTACTGTTTTCACTATTTAAGTGATTTTCTACCTAATATAGAGTTGCCTTGTGCATTTATGTGTTTTCATGCCTTCAGTTATTATTTATTGTTATTACTCACAAGGTCGGAGTACTCACATTACTCCCTGCACCATGTGTCCAGATACAGGCATAGCAGAGTCTGCACCTGAGCACTGATTCTTTCTAGACCAGGCAACGAGTTGGAATGACGAGGTAGCTGTTGATGTCCGCAGCCCCTTATCTCCCCTATTTTATATCATTTGAATTCCGTTCAGATTATTTTATCAGATCTTATACTTCGTAGACTCATTATAAACTCTGTAGTAGCTCATGACTTGTTACACCCCGATTAGGGTATGTGTCGGGATGGTATCCTCTATTATTATCTCTGTTTCTGCATTTATAACTGTTTTACACGTGTTTTGGTTTTGTTAATGTTAATTAATTGTTAAAAGAGGTGTTTGCATTGTTCTGGCTTGCCTTGTCTTCACGTGAGGCGCCATCACGACTGGGTTTGGGAATTGGGCCGTGACAAGTTGGTATCAGAGCCTAGGTTACTAGGTCTCACGAGTCATGAGCTGGTTTAGTAAAGTCTCGTGGATCGGTACAGAGACGTCTTTATTTATCCTCCAGAGGCTGTATAACCTTTAGGAAAACTTTACATTTTAAATTCTTGTCGTGCGAAGTTGTTGATCCGAGTACTAAATTTCTCTTTATCTTACCCTCTCACTGATGGTGAGGACATGAGCTACCGGACGTGATGGACGACCACCAGTACCACCCACTGAGGCCACCAGAGGCCGTGGACGCGAACGTGGTCGTCGCAGAGGTAGAGCAGCATGGGCAGCAATTGTGGATCCTCCAGTTGCCCCAGCTCAGGACCAGGCTCCAGCAGCACCAATTCAGGCACCAACTGTGCCCATTATGATTCCAGGTCTTCAGGTGATGTTGGCTCAGATTTTGACAGTTTGCACTAGCTTGGCTCAGGCAGTTTCAACCACCATAACAGCAACTGCTTCGCAGGTTGAGGGAGGCAATCACACCCCCACTGCTCCCACCATTGAGCAGGTAATGCATGGATTACAAACTCTAGAGGCACCTTCAGTTCTGCTAGTTGCACTAATGAAGGAGTTTAAGGTTTCAGCTATGCCTGAGGATTAGTAGCGTCGACTCGAGATGTTTAGTAGACTCCAACCTCTGACATTCAGTGGTGCTGAGGGCGAGGATGCCCAGGGTTTTCTTGACAGATGTCAGTGTATGCTCAGTACATCGGGGATCCTTGAGTCTAGTGGTGTGGCATTCACCACCTTTCAGTTTACTGGGGCTGCCTTCACTTGGTTGGAGGCATTTGAGAGGCGTATGCTGGCTGGTGCAACACCTTTGACTTGGCAGGAGTTCTCCACTCTCTTCTTGGAGAAGTATGTGCCGCAGTCCCGCAAAGAAGAGCTGCGCAGGCAGTTTGAGTGGCTACAATATGGAGATAATAACTGTGTCTCTGTATGAGATGAGGTTTTCAGAGTTGGCTCGTCATGCTATCTGGATGGTACTGTCGGATCGTGAGCGGATCAGGAGGGTTGTTGATGGCGTTAACTACCATCTCCGTGTTCTTATGACTAGAGAGAGAAAGAGTATTGGGTGTTTCATTCGAGGAGGTGGTTGATATATCTCGAGAAATTGAGGCGCTTTACCGCCAGGATCGAGAGGAGAGGGTGGCTAAGAGGCCTCAAGGTTCCGGCAGTTACAGTGGCGCTCCTTCGAGGGGCCAGTTCCAGCAGGGTAGGGGTCGTTCTTTCAGGCCCGCTCAGTCGGCCCGTCCCGAGTATCGTGGGGCATCTTCAGGTCGTGGTTATCATGGTTCTCAATATTGTCAGCCTTCACTCAGTGCTCTTCTAGCACAAAGTTAATATCGAGCTCCGTCTGTTCAGGGTTCTTCTAGGCCGAGTGCATCAGCTAGTCACTCCGGCGCGAGGGGTTCCCTTCAATCCCATTTTCCAGCACATGGGAGTTATTATGAGCGTGAAGAGTTTGGGCATATGTGGAGGCAGTGTCCTCGTCGTGCTGCCAGCTTATCTGAGCAGAGGGGTAAGCCCTCGTCTTCTGGTCCAATTTTTTCAGCAAACCCCCCGCCAGCTAGGGGTGAGGGTCAGGTAGCCAGGGGTCACCCCAGAGGTGCAGGTCGATCAGGCGGTATTCAGGATTGCTTTTATGCTCTTCAGGGCACAACATATGCTATTGCTTTAGATGCTGTCATTACAGGTATTATTTAGTTTGCCACAGGGATACCTCAGTCTTATTTGATCCCGGTTCCACCTATTCTTATGTGTCCTCATATTTTTCTCATCATTTAGGTACGTCTTGAGGGTGTCTTGCTTTACCTGTTCATGTATCTACCCCGGTGGGCGATACTATTATTGTAGACCATGTGTATCGGTCATGCTTGGTGACTATTGTGGTATGGAGACCCGCGTTGATCTATTGCTAATGAGTATAGTGGACTTTGATGTTATTTTAGGCATGGACTAGTTATCTCCATGTCATGCTATTCTGGACTGTCATGCTAAGACAGTCACTTTGGCTATACCGGGTGTACCGAGGATCGAGTGGCGTGGTGTGACTGATTATGTTCCTAGCAGGGTGATTTCATTCTTAAAAGCCCAGCGTATGGTTGGGAATGATTGCCTTTCATATTTGGCATTTGTGAGCGATGTTGGAGCCGAGACTCCTAACATTGATTCTGTCCTAAATGTGAGGGAGTTTCTCGATATATTTCTTGTAGACCTGTCGGGCATGCCGCCGGAGAGAGATATTGATTTTGGTATTGATCTGGTGCTGGGAACTTAGCCCATTTCTATTCCGCCATATCGTATGGCATCAGCAGAGTTGAAAGAATTTAAGGATCAGCTTCAGGAACTCCTAGATAAGGGGTTCATTCGGCCTAGTGTGTCACCATGGGGTGCACCGGTTTTGTTTGTGAAGAAGAAGGATGGCACCATGAGAATGTGCATTCACTACAGGAAATTGAACAAAGTAACCATAAAGAACAAGTATCCCCAGCCTCGCATTGATCATTTATTTGACCAGCTTCAGGGAGCGAGGGTGTTCTCCAAGATTGATCTCCGTTCGGGCTATCACCAGTTTAAGATCAAGGATTCAGATATTATTAAGACTGCTTTCAGGACTAGATATGGGAACTATAAGTTTCTTGTTATGTCCTATGGGCTGACCAATGCCCCAGCAACATTCATGCATTTAATGAACAATGTATTTCGGCCTTATTCGGATTCGTTCGTTATTTTTTTATTGATGATATTCTGGTGTACTCGCGTAGTCAGGAGGAGCACGCGCAGTATTTGAGAGTTGTATTGTAGATATTGAGGGAGGAGAAGCTTTATGAAATGTTCTCCAAGTGTGAGTTCTAGCTCAGTTCAGTGGCCTTCTTGGGGCATGTGGTGTCTAGTAAGGGTATTCAGGTCGACCCGATGAAGATGGAGGCGGTTCAGAGTTGGCCTAGACCGACCTCAGCCATAGATATTCGTAGTTTCCTTGGTTTGGCAGGATATTATCGCTGGTTTGTTCAGGGATTTTCCTCTGTTGCATCGCCCTTGACCAAGTTGACTCAGAAGGGTGCTCCATTTGTATGGTCAGACGAGTGCGAGGAAAGCTTTCAGAAGCTCAAGACAACTTTGACCATAGCTCCGGTATTGGTTTTGCCATCAGCTTCATGTTCTTATAGTGTATATTGTGATGCTTCAAGAGTTAGGATCGGATGTGTATTTATGCAGGAGGGTAGAGTTATTCCTTATGCTTCTCATCAGCTGAAGCCCTACGAGAAGAACTACCCTATACATGATTTGGAGTTGGCTGCTATAGTTCATGCTCTGAAGATTTGGAGGCACTACTTGTGTGGTGTATCTTGTGAGGTATTCACCAACCATCGCAATCTTTAGCATTTGTTCAAGAAAAAGGATCTTAATTTGAGGCAGCGGAGGTGGCTAGAGTTACTTAAGGATTATGATATTACTATTCTGTATCACTCGGGGAAGGCCAATGTAGTGGCCGATGATTTGAGCCGAAAGGCAGTTAGTATGGGGAGTTTGGCATACATTCCAGTTGGGGAGAGGCCCTTTGCAGTTGATGTTCAGGCCTTGGCCAATCGGTTGGTGAGACTAGATATTTTGGAGCCCAGTCGGGTGGTGGCTTGTGTGGTTTGTCGGTTTTCCTTATATGATCGCATCAGAGAGCGCCAGTATGATAACCTGCATTTTCTTGTCCTTAAGGACAGGGTCCAACATGATGATGCCAGAGACGTAACCATTGGTGAGGATGGTGTGTTGAGGATGCAGGGCCGGATTTGTAAGCTTAATGTGGATGGGCTTCGGGAGTTGATATTGGAGGAGGACCATAGCTCGCGGTATTCCATTCATCCGGGTGCCGTAAAGATGTATTAGAACTTGAGGCAGCACTATTGGTGGAGGAGAATGAAGAAAGACATTATGGGATTTGTAGCTCGGTGTCTCAACTGTCAGCAGCTGAAATATGAGCATCAGAATTCGGATGACGTACTTCAGTGGATGATTATTCTCGAGTGGAAGTGGGAGAGAGTCACTATGGATTTTGTGAGTGGTCTTTCTCAGACTTTGAAGAAGTTCGATTCGATTTGGGTGATTGTGGGTCGGCTGACCAAGTCCGCCCACTATATTTCGGTATGTACTACCTATTTTTCGGAGCGGATGGCAGGGATCTTTATCTGGGATATTTTTCTATTGCATGATGTCACAATGTCTATTATCTCAAATAGAGGTACTTAGTTTACTTCTCAGTTTTGGAAGACATTTCAGCGAGAGTTGGGTACGCAGGTAGAGTTGAGCACATCATTTCATCCTCAAATGTACGGGCAGTCCGAGCGTAATATTCAGTTATTGGAGGACATGTTGCATGCTTGTGTTATTGATTTTGGAGGTTCTTGGGATGAGTTTTTTCCACTTGTAGAGTTTTCCTACAACAACAGTTATCAATCGAGCATTTAGATGGCCCCGTATGAGGCGTTATATGGGAGGTGGTGTAGGTCTCCAGTTGGTTGGTTCAAGCCAGGCGAGGCTAGGCTATTAGGGATAGAGTTGGTTCAGGATGCCTTAGGGAAGGTGAAGCTGATTCAGGAGAGGCTTCGTACATCACAGTCGCGTCAGAGGAGTTATGCGGACCGGAAGGTTCGAGATGTGTCTTATATGGTTGGTGAGAAGGTCTTACTAAAGGTTTCTCCCATGAAGGGTGTTATGCGGTTTGGAAAGAAAGGGAAGTTGAGTCCGCGGTTTATTGGGCCTTTTGAGGTACTTAGGAGGATTGGGGAGATGGTTTATGAGCTTGGCTTAACACCCAACTTATCAGGCGTGCATCCGTTATTTTATGTTTCTATGCTCCGAAAGTATGTTGGGGACCCGTCCCATGTATTAGACTTCAGCACAGTTTAGTTGGATGATGATTTAACCTATGATGTGGAGCTGGTGGCTATTTTGGGTCGTTAGGTTCGAAAGTTGAGATCAAAGGATATAGCTTCGGTGAAAGTGCAGTGGAGAGATCGGCCCGTGGAAGAGGCTACTTGGGAGACCAAGCGGGAGATGCGGAGCAGATATCCCCACCTGTTTGATGCTTCAGGTATGTTTCTTGTCCCGCTCGAGGATGAGAGTTTGTTTTAGTTGGGGAGGATGTGACGACCTGACCCATCGTCACATGAGTTACCGCCCCGTTTCCCCCATTTTCTACTTCCTTATGTTTCATTATAAGAGTCTTGGGTAAACGAGTCGAATTGGATTGGTTTAGGAAGGAAATGAGACACTTAGTCTCTTTAAGGAAGGTTTGGTTTGGAAAAGTTAAATGGATGTTGACTTGTGAGTTATAGGGCTCGTATGTGATTTCCGGTGATTCGATTAGCTTCGAGGGATGATTTGTGACTTAGGAGCATGATCGGAATTGATTTTGGAGTTCCGGTGTAGAATTAGGCTTGAATTGGCGAAGTTAGTATTTTTGCGAATTCCGGTTGAGGGGTGAGATTTTGATCCGAGGGTCGGAATGAAATTCCAAGAGTTGATGTAGCTTAATCAGGTGATTTTGGTTGTGTGTGCAAAATTTCAGGTCATTCGGAGGTGTTTTGGTCGGGTTTTTGATCAAATGCGTATTTCGGAAGTTTTAGAAGAACTTAGGCTTGAATCCGATGTAATTTGATGGTTTTGGTGTTGTTTGATGTGTTTTGATGATTGGAACGATTTTGGGTGATGTTTTAGGATGGGTTGGCACTTTTGGTTGAGGTCCCGGGGGCCTCGGGTGTGTTTCAAATGGTCAATCGGACCAATTCTAGCATTTAGAAGTTGCGGATTTTCCAGCTGAAGTGCTGCAGGTATTAACCCATCGCGTTCGCATAAGGTGAGTCGCTAACTCGTAAAAGGAATTTTGAGGGCCAGGATTTAGACCTTCGCGTTAGCGGTTGATGCCTCACGATCGAGGATGGTTAGGAATTTTTGAATCGCGTTCGTGTGAGGGGCTATGTGTTCGCGTATAAGGACTGGGGTTTGGTGGTGATTTGTTCTTCGCGTTCGCAGTTGAGTGATGTGTTCACTTAGGTTTAGGGATCCAGAGCTTCACATTCGCATAGGGTATTTTTGTTAGTGGCAAGTTTGTTCATTGCGAACGCGAGAGATCCTTCGGTTTCGCATAGAGGAAAGGTTAGCTGGGCAGAAGGGTTTTTAATAATATTTCATCCGTGAGCCTAAGTTATTTTCCACCATTGTTGATCGTTTTAAGAGCTGTTTGGGAGGAATTGAAGAGGGTTTCGACTGGGATTGATTGGAGGTGAGTCCTATGAACCAAAAATGTGATTATTATGTGAAATTAACCTTGAAATTCATGGAAACTTGGCTAAAATGGGAAGAACTAGGGCTTGAGTTTTGATATTTCAAATTAGAATTTTAGGGGTCATTTGGACTTCGATTTTGGTGTTCTTTATATGTATAGACTCATGGCGAGATAAGGAACCCATTGGTGTAAGAATTTCTGGAATTCGAGAAGTGGGCTCAGGGATCGAATTTTGCTAATTTCGAGATTTTTATATTTTTCGATTATTTTCTATTGTATTATTTCATTGACATATTGTGACGTATTCGTTGTGGTTTTGGTCAGATTCTACACTTGAGGAGGTCGATATGAGAGGCAAGGGCATAGCGAGCTAGGATTTTGGTCGGTTTGAGGTGAGTAATGATAGTAAATGATATCCTGAGGGTTTGAAACCCCGGATTTGCACAACGTAGTGGTATGTTGAGGTGAAACACGCGCTTAATGGAGACCGCGAGGTTGTTTACTACTGGGAATTGTGACTTGGTTCGTCCCGTTTTGATATTTTACGACGCATTTGACTGAGATGTGTTATTACTAACATGATTTGGGCTTATTGCCATATTTTGGGCTTAATGCCGACAACTTGAATCCTTTGTGGACTTTTATCACTGTTTCCTCACTATTTTGATATATTACTTGAACTCAGTCCTAATGATTATACTATTTTACAAACTCAACCTCTTTAATTGAATTTTGAGACTTAAATGATATTTCCACTGTTGTTTGGGCTGAGCACTACTATTTATTGATGCCCGAGGGGCTTATGATGTTTTCGGACTGAGTGAGGCTTTCACACCTTATGA
This sequence comes from Nicotiana glauca, assembly GCA_026770625.1. Classification (NCBI taxonomy): domain Eukaryota; kingdom Viridiplantae; phylum Streptophyta; class Magnoliopsida; order Solanales; family Solanaceae; genus Nicotiana; species Nicotiana glauca. Next base: position 67,442 of record MU776591.1, read on the forward strand.
CTGATGTGAGGAGGCTTTCAGGCCTTGTGAGTGAGGTGAGGAGGCTTTCATGCCTTATGAGTGTGAGAAGGCTTTCAGGCCTTATGTTGATATAGCGCTTGAGCCGTAAGGGGCCCCTCCGGAGTCTACACACCCACAGTGAGCGCGGGTACCCATATGATAATAGAGTGAGCCCGATGGGCTGATATTATGCTGAGTGATTGATACTGAGCTCGAGGGGCTGATACTGTTCTGAGCGATTGATACTGGTCCCGAGAGGCAGATTTCTACTCATTATTTACTTGTTGTTTTACCCGATTTACCGGTTTTTTAAAGGAGATTTCGTTGACTCTTTACTGTTTTCACTATTTAAGTGATTTTCTACCTGATATAGAGTTGCCTTGTGCATTTATGTGTTTTCATGCCTTCAGTTATTATTTATTATTATTACTCATGTAGACGTGTGATTTTTGACCCTCCCCAGGATTTTTCATATTTTAGCGTGTAAATATTCAATTTAGGCCTAATATAGTTATTTCAACCAATTTTGACTCTTTTACTTTATTTCGTCACAAATTTGAAAAATCACAAAAAAAGACATATAAATTTTAGTTTATGTATTTTCTCATAAACTTGAAAAATACCAAAAAATAGTTTTGTTTTAATTGTCAGTCTTGTTTTGACAGTTATTTTACTTAGATAGGATTAATTAAATAACATCGTGTTTTTATTCTCGGTTCCGGGTAAAGAATAATTTTCGGGTTCAAACGACCCATTTTTAGGCCCGAAATTCGGACTTAGCCCATAACAACCCAAACCCAATACCACCCTAAGACCCTTGGATTTTGAATACACACCTAAGGGGACACATATGGGGGACATGGACAGAACACAAGACATTTTGGACTTAGGGAGGGGGACACACGGATGAGGCCTTCAGATTTTTTAAAACATAAAAACACACAAGACCTCACATTTGAACCTTTTTTATATAATACACGGACATAACACTGGGGGAGGGACTTAGAAATTTTTAAAATAGGAGAGGCTACTGTTCATTGGGCTTCTTCTTCTTCTTCGTGACTGAACAAACACAAAACCCTAAACATTCCTAGCAAAACCACCCGTCTCCCGCACGTGAACCAGCGTCAACCACCCCTGTCGTCCCTAACCAGTCGACCACTGCTTCACCTCTAGTCCGCCTTCCGTTGACCGCTCACCAGCCTCACACCATCAGTGAATAGCCTTCATCACGCCACACTAACATCGTAGTGAACCGTCCCAAACAACCTCACCTGAACGACGTCAAACCACCTCCTTTCGTTGCTGTCCAGTCAGCTCACGAGCAGCAGCCATTAACGCCTAAACCAAACAGACCACCCTACTCCTCCAAACCACCCAGTCGTCCCCCCCTCCTGTCACGCTTCTAGACCTACTTCCCAAACGACCTTCAGCAAAACCATCCATGAAAATAGCTTCAAAACCAGTTGTGTAAGCTTACCATTCTCGCCAAAAAACAACATAAAACAACCCGGAACCACTCTAGAATCATGAGCTACTGTTATGGAGGCCGTTGGCTCCATTTTCTGGTTTAGTTTGAGTTTTCCGGGGAGTGTCAAAGTCAACGATAGTCCTTGTTCGAGTTTCCTTTTTCGTTCGAGGTGTGGTCTGTTGGTCTTGCTCGACTTTGATCGTTGTTAGCTGCGCAACTCCATTTGCTGCAGTTGCTGAAATTTTTTGGCGTTTGAAAGCATATCGAGGTTCACTCTTACTTTGTTTTTCTTTATTAACGTGAATCTACCCTCTGACTTGTCTGCTAGATTTAATTTGTTGAGTATTCTATCCATGAATGAATTTGAGCATGCTAAATGAATGACGTGATTCTTTTGTTGTGCTTGAATCCTAATGTGGTTTGGTAAAAAAATTATTAAGTTTTTAAGAGATCAATTGTATTCAGTTACTTTGCTTAATGATCCCATGTGATAGGTTTCATTTAATTGCCTTATTGTGGTATTGAATGGGGACATTAAGTTATGATATGCATAGTTTGAGACGAGCATGTCTGTTGAACTTTGAATCTTGTTTTTGATGCTTAGTTTAGTATCTGACACGTCAAATTAGGAAAGAATTGAAGAATGAGGTTAAAATAAATAATAATAATTTTTTGAATGACTCTAGATAATCTGATCGAATAAATTAGGATTTCTTTTTTAGAGATAAATAAAGTAGAGTATCGTAGTTGCCTTAGGTTTGCCCTTATAAATAATAAAATGACACGAGTCTCGCCAAATATAGTGCACAAATGGCGGGGCCCTGATAAATGTATATATTAAAAATGCTTAGATTTCGAGACAGACCGTATAGCGAATTTCACGGCTTTCTCAAAATAATAATGTGTTAGTATCTTTAGGCGCGTATTTAACAATGTTACCTCCCTAAACTAGGGTGTACATTTATGTGACCCAAATCCAAATCTCAACGGATTCGAGGTGTGTCAACAACCACAGGTGATTGATGTGACGTGGTACGAGATGCATTTTCACGATGTTACAACTCTTTTAAAAAAATAATAATAAAAGCATCTAAAAGTTAAAATTTGCACATAGGCACATAATTGTTAAAATTAGATATTTTTAAAGCTAAATATAACCGTTGAGCCACCGTGCTAGAACCACGGAACTCGGGAATGCCTAACACCTTCTCCTGGGTTAATAGAATTCCTTACTCGGATTTTTGGTTCGCTGACTGTAATACAGAGTCATTCTTTTCCTCGATTCGGGATTATAACCGGTGAATTGGGACACCATTAATCTCCCAAGTGGCGACTCTGAATCTTAATAAATAAATTCCGTTTCGATTGCCCTTTAATTGAAAAAACTCCCTTTACTACACCCTTCACGGGGTGCAGTAGGCGAAAAAGGAGGTGTGACAGCTCTGGCGACTATACTGGGGATATTAACCCAGAACCACTGGTTCAGGGTTAGAAATTTGAGCTTAGAATAATTGTTGTATTTGGCTTTGTTTATTATCTGATTTTTATTACTCCCTCCGTTTCATATTGTTTGAGGTAGTTTGACTCGGCACGGAGTTTAAGAAAAAAAAGAAGACTTTTAAAATTTGTGGTCTTAAAAGATTAAGGGGTAAAAGGTTTGTGGGGCCATACCATTTGTGTGGCTATAAAAGCTTCTCACTAAGGGCAAAAAGGGTAAAATGAAGAGTTTAAAGTTGAATTATTTCCAAATTTAGAAATGTGTCATTTATTTTGGAACAGACTAAAAAGGAAAGTACCTCAAACAATATGAAACGGAGGGAGTACATTTTTTGGATTTAATGTGTAAAATGTTGCTTTTTACTGCTTTGATATTATTTGAACTGTATATATAAACTGCTACGAAACCCTTCTTCTTTCTGAGTCTTCTGAATCTTGGTGCATACGTGCGCGTGGCCCACTTTCTTTTAGGAGTCATACCAAATAGAACGAGGTTGGGTCAAGTAACTAGGCCGGGCAGACTTTCGTGCTCCCGGTACGTTGGCCCCACTTCGGCTCGAGCTGTTCACTCGGGTAAGCCAGGTTTAAAACAAATAACCCAGGTTTTGAACCTAGAATAAGTTAGCCTTATGCCAGATCCCTAGTAGGAACGTTTGTTTGCATCATGTGCAGCTGACTTAGGAGACTCAACACAGGGGTTGGGTCCATCTAGGACAAGTTACCTGAAAATAATAGTCCATCTTGATGCATCCTATGTGCTACATGTTTCATTTATTCAAGAGTAAAATGGTCATTTGGAAGACCAATGATAGTTGAGGACAAATGGCATGCCTGGTCATGCTGAGCACGTTAAATAAGCGGGCTGCACGATTTTTTTAGCTTCATTTGTGGTGTTATTTTAATCAAAAGCATGAAGAGCAATTGTGAAATCCAAAAAGTCTTGGAATTCCCTATGTACCCCATGCTAAATTTTTGGGACAAGCACATGGGGAACAATTGTGGAATCCAAGAAGTCTTGGAATTCCCTATGTCCCCCATGCTACATTTTTGGAACAAGCACATGGGGAGAAATTGTGGAATCCAAGAAGTCTTGGAATTCCTTATGCCCCCCATGCTACATTTTATAAAAAAAAAAAAAAAGAAAATTCAAAAAGATTTTGCATGTTTCATCCATTTTCAAGAAAAAGCAATGGATACATGCGATAATTAAAAACAACAAATATATATATATATATATATATATATATATATATATGTTTCTCTAAATTAGTTGTTGTTTTTAATTATCGCACGTATCCAATCGGCCCGAACTACGCTGGTTTGATTCTCACCGTATGTGAGATACGTAGGCAACCCTCATTGGGTCCAACCTCTCCTTTGCAAAAAAAAAAAATATCGAATTTTAATTTTCGTCATAAATAAATCGGGTGATGCCTCTCTTGTCAAATATAGAAGAATGTTCCCGAAAGGGACGCCGGAAAGCTGTCTTTGCATAAACAGCCACCTTCGGGTCATTTTTTAGATTTGGGCAGGTTGAACCACACAACCTTAAAATCTTCGTCCCCGAGGCGCTAAAAGGCCGTATTTGCAATACCAGATCTTTTATTTTAATTAAAAAAAAAACCAAGAAAAGGAATAAAAAAGAAGTCGGGTGATGCCGTTTTTGTTAAACATAGCCGAATGTTCCCAAAAGGGACATCGGAAGGCTGAATTTGCATAAACATCCACTTTTGGGTCATTTTTTAGATTTTGACTTGCTGACCCACATAACTTTAAAATCTTCGTCCCCGAGGCGCTGAAAGATCGTGTTTTCAATACCAGGTCTTTTATTTTAACTTGAAAAAAACAAGAAAAAAAGGAGTCAGGGGGCAAGTGAACACCGTTTGGATTTTTTGTCAAAATAAGCCAAGAGTGCTTCGGCAATGTATTAAAATGTTCTTGCCGAGATAGCCTTAGAGTATCTTTCAGTTGTCGAAAGGCTGTTTTCGTAAAAGAACGGACAACTTTCTCAAAGTGTCATAAAATAGATCCTCCCCGGCCTCAAAATTCATGAGAAATTGGGAAGGGGCCACATTTGCAAAAATAACCATTTGGTTGAAATTGGCAAATAGGGAAAGGAATCTATCCGTTTATTTTGGAATTTGTAATTCTTCTAATTAGAGTATGTGGGTTGTTCGATTTTCGAGTCTGTATGTCGTCTTTCATCAAAGTTTTTAGTTTGGTCAGTTTTAAACCTTTGTAATCAAGCTTGTTTTATTATAAATTGAAAATTCCAAAAATGTTTTATTGTTGTTTACCTTTTATTTGCCCGAACTACGCATGGTCTGATTCATGTGGGGTCATGATACGTAGGCAATCTCCATAAGATTCTACCACCACTAAACATAAAAGAGAAAAGAAAAAATGAGAAGAGAAAAAGAAAAAGAAAAAGAAAAAAAAGAAGAAATAAGGGAAAGTTTTGGAGGCACTTAAAAGAGGCACAAACAATAGAAGCTAAGTTGTCGCATGTGGTCAGAGCAAAGACATGTAGAAATGGTTAAATTGCTTAGGAACATTGCATCCCAACGTACAATATCAATATGTGTTAAACTCTAACGCTAACAAAGTTTGTTGTTTTCCAGAAGTTTCAGACAATTAACTTGTTAGAACGTACTGGCAGATTACCATTACCAAACAAGATCTAAAGGGCCCATACAGACAAGTATGTCTAACTCGGAGGAAAGTGTTGAGGAGGAAAAGACGGAAAATCAAATGCTGAAGGAGGAAATAGATAGGTTGAGACAAGAGATGAAAGAAATGCACCTAGCCTGGGCTAGGGTGCAACAAACACCAGCCCCTCCTACTACTTCTGCTCTCCCACCAGCACAAACTCCGGAATAACCTACTACTGGCCCATCAACAAGCTTCCCAAGTCACCAATATTGTCAGGGAAAAACTACCTACAATCCCCAAGCTCTACCACCCAAACAGAACCCTCCTCAACCAATTATTCCTGTTTTCGTGGCACCCCCACCAGCCACACTACAAAGATCATCCAGTGAGTCATTGTTTCAGGCTCACGACGACCAATACTACCCTCCTTAACCTACCTTCAAAGCTCCCGAGCCACATACTTATACCCTACACTTTGAGACTGGGGCAGAAACTGAGAGGCCGTATAAAAATTCTGAGTAGGATGAAGTGCTTCGCAAAGTGAAAAGCCTGGAGTAGTCCTTCAGGAATATGCATTGGATAGGAGGCCAAGTCAGTGTGGCCTATAAAGATCTATGTCCCTTCCCCGATGTTCAATTGTCTGGGGGGGGGGNAGGGGCATGGTGATCCGATGGCACATCTGCGAGGTTTCTATAGCAAGATGAGAGGAGCAGGTGGGAAAGATGAGCTGCTGATAGCTTATTTTGGTCAGAGTTTAAGCGGGTCTGCACTGGAATGGTATACGAGGCAGGATCCCAGCAGGTGGTACACCTGGGACGATCTAGAGCAATCATTTGCTGGTCACTTTTAGTATAATCTTGAGATTGTCCCTGACTGTCTCACATTGTTAAAACTTGAGAAGAAGCCCGGAGAAAGCTTCAGGGAATTTGGGTTCTGTTGGAGGGAGAAGGCAGCAAGAGTCGATCCTCCAATGAGGGAAGGTGAAATGGCGGATTATTTTTTACAGACTTTGGAGCCGACTTACTTCGGTCACCTAGTGACATCAGTGGGAAAATCATTCAATGAAGTCGTAAAGATGGGTGGCATGATTGAGGAAGGGTTAAAAGACGACAAGATCCTGAGCTATTCCACGATTAAAGCAACCACCCAGGCCATCCAAAGTGGCACTCAGGGTATGCTTGGAAAGAAGAGGAAAGAAGAGGTCGCCACAGTCGAAGCAGGTACTTGGTCCAGATCTAGAGGTCCTTCACCATACTATCACCCAGACCCCACAACCCAAATTACTCATAAACTCCATATGGCCCTCCACAACCCTACTACCCACTATCAGAGCCACACTTTTTGGTCTATCACGCTAAAGAATATACCCAACCTCCGGTTCACCCGCAATGGCATGCACCGGCTCCACAAAAACACATTCCCACATCCACAAAACACATATCCACCTCTGAGGGCCTATAGAAATCCTCCAAGGTCAGGTTTCCGTAGGAATCAAGCTTTCAAGAATGAGAGGAAGCAGAAATATACTCCGCTGGGAGAATCCTATACTACTCTATTCCACAAATTGAGCCAGTTAGGCCTATTGAATCCTATTGAGCTCAAATTGCCACATCCCCTTCCTGGAAACCTTGACCCTTCAGCGAGCTGTGAATATTGTTCGGGGGCTCCCGGACATGATACTGAGAAATGTTGGAAGCTGAAGAACGCCGTGCAAGAGCTTATTGATACAAATAGGATCGTGGTTTAGGCTCCAGAAGCAGCAAACATTAATCAGAACCCATTGCCGGCACACCATGAAGGCCACATGATCGAACTAATGCACAAGGGAGGGGAACTCAATAAACCCTCACAGACAGTAATGATGATCCGTGCTAGTTCGAAAGAAAAACCAACCAGTGGAAAAGCAGTGGTGCAATGTGTAGATGACAAGCCAGTTATGGTGATGGGGGAAGGGTCCAGCAAGGCGGATGTACAATTTTTTGGGGCTAAAAGCAAAAATCAACAATTGAATGGCTACTCATCTTCCTATCCGGAGGGAGTTTTGGTAGCGGGCTCTGATTTTCTTTCTTTTTTTTCTGGATGATTCCAGGGTTGTAATCTAGGTTTCTTTTTTGTGCTCGTCAAAGTGTGAAACCTTGTTATCCCGTTATTCAATGAAAATGAAAAAATTTCTTTTTCACTTTTTACTTTATTTTAATTTTTTTTTGTTCTTTTCTCTTCCTGAACAGTTCTCTCTATACTAGTTCTAATGACATGTCATGCACGATGGATCTTCAACCCAGTCTAAAAAATCAATCTAATTCCGAACTAATAGTACAAGAGGTAGATTGATGATGATGAGTGGGTCAAAACCCGATTGGAGCAATTGAGCTTGATTGATGAAAAGAGATTGGCAGCAGTATGTCATGGCTAATTGTATCAAAAGATGATGGAAAGAGAAATAATAAGAAGGTGCGTCCCAGGAAATTTGAAGTGGGGCAACAAGTGTTGAAATAAATCCTGCCACATAATGCCGGAGCAAAGGGCAAGTTCGCCCTAATTGGCAAGGGCCGTTCGTCATGACGAGGGTGTTATCTAATGGAGCTGTATATTTGACAGATATCGAGGGAAGATGTATCGACATGACTATCAATTCTGACGCGGTCAAGAGATATTATGTATGATTTATTTGATTGTAATTGTTGTCTATTTCTTTGTACTTGGCATTGTATCAGAGAATGAAATGATGGAGGCAATTTTTCTACTATCCAAACACTTTTAAACTTTGCTTCCCCCTTTTGAGCCTTATTTATTCTTTCATACCCCTCTCTTGGAATCGGTAATAAAATTGAAAAAAAAAAAAAAAAAAGATAAAAGAAAAAATAACAACAAAACAAAAGAAAAGGCACAAGAAAACAACAAGGAATGGGAACTACGTTTGACCTGATTCCTCAAAGAGGATACGTAGGCGCTTCACAGCTCGGTCATAGTGTAACAAAAATAAAAAATTCCCAAGCAAGAAAACTGGGGCAAAAGTTGTGTTTGAAATTTTGGAAAAGAAGTTTGAATCCAAGAGTTGTATTGTTTTACCCATCAAAATTATTTTGAACTTTTGATACACTTTCTTTTAGCCATACACAAAAACCCATATCGATGTCCAAAAAAAACCTCCCGATCAGTATCCGAAAAGTGCCAAGTAAGGCAAATGGAAGTCGGGAATAACACTCTGATCCCCAGCAGAAAGAGGATCATAAGCTGAAGAAAATTGATAGCCAAAAGAATTCCCAGCAGAGAGTCTTATCAGTAACACTCCAATCCCCAGCTGAACAAATAAAATGAGAGAGTCTTATCGGTGAAATCCTTCACAGGCACCATAAGGTGACGAAAGTTGAAAGAAATAAAATGAGAGAGTCTTATCGGTGAAAACCTTCACATGCACCATAAGGCGACGGGAGTTGAGAGAAATGAGAGAGTCTTATTAGTGAAAACCCCTCGAAGGGCACTATGAGGCGACAATGAGTTAGAAAGGGGCAAACAAGATAAGATTGACGGAAAGGATCCGTCGAGGCATCAAGCAGAACAAAATGTTGATTCGGCAAAAGAGTTGGGTGCCTACGTATCCCCAGCAAAGTAAGGCCATTAGAAAGATTGATTGATATAAATAGACTGGGTTGGTTAAACCGGAATGCACGACATGATCTTTGTGATTGGTTATACCATCCAGATAAGTTCTTTTCCTTTTACTTCTCTCCTGCATTTGTTCAGAAAGACTCTTCTTTTTCTATCTCTTGAAGTCATCATTTTTTATTTTTCTTTGTTTAAAGACTTTTTCTCCCCAGCAGTTTGTTTTTTAGAGAAGGATTTTTAGAGCTTACTACCAGTTGCCAAGATGGTGTAAAGTGAAATTTGGACAGGACAGGCTAAAGATAATTGTAAAGGAACAAGAAATATGTCATTGTAAGACCAACATGAATATCATCCCTAACAGGAATATCATCCCCAACAAATAACATCATCCCCAGCAAATTCTGATAGTGTGATGGGGATGAAAAAGATGTCGTTGTAAGGCCAAATGATGGATTGGTCTAAGATTTCGGGAAATTATGGAGTAAAAGGGGAAAACAAATAGTCGAGAAGTTGGTGAATAAAGAATCTCCAAGAGGCAGGAGAATCCCCGGCAGATTATCGACCAAGTTTCAAAATGGTCGGACAACGTAGAGCAGGGAAAGGAGAAAGGGAAAAACCATCCCCAGCAGGAGTGGCACGACCACTCACCACGTTTTAAACTAACAAAATTTTCTTTGATTTAAAGCAGTGAAATGAAATGTTATTGATGGCAGAAAGACATGCCACAACAAAGATTACAAAAACTGGGGCAGAAAATTTTCTGTCATTTTTGAAAATTTTCTCAGAGGAACGAGGAAATAAATTCAAGTTTTAATGGATAGCAAGACAACACAAGTTTCAAGGGAAGACTACACAATCTTAAGGAAAACAGTCGGAGGTAAGATAATTAAAGTTTTGGAGTTGGGAGCCCGCCCATATAACAGAAGAATACATTTTAGTCTTTAAATTTCAAGTTTTGAAGTTGGGAGCCCACCCATGTAACAAAGGAATACATTTCAGTCTTTACATTTCAAGTTTTGAAGTTGGAAGCCCGCCCATATAACAGAGGAATACATTTCAGTCTTTAAGTTTCAAGTTTTGAAGTTGGGAGCCCGCCTATATAACAAAGGAATACTTTTAGTCTTTAAATTTCAAGTTTTGAAGTTGGAAGCCCACCCATATAACAGAGGAATACATTTCAGTCTTTAAATTTCAAGTATTGAAGTTGGGAGCCCACCCATATAACAGAGGAATACATTTAAGTCTTTAATTTAAGTTTTGAAGTTGGGACCCGCCCATATAATAGAGGAATACATTTCAGTCTTTACTTTAATTTTTAAAGTTGGGAGCCGGCCCATATAACAGAGGCATACATTTCAGTCTTTACATTTCAAGTTTTAAAGTTGGGGCCCGCCCATATAACAGAGGAATACATTTCAGTCTTTAATTTAAGTTTTAAAGTTGGGAGCCTGCCCATATAACAGAGGAATACATTTCAGTCTTTACCTTTCAAGTTTTAAAGTTGGGGCCCACCTATATAATAGAGGAATACATTTCAGTCTTTAATTCAAGATTTAAAGTTGGGGCCCGCCCATATAACAGAGAGAAACATTTCAGTATTTAATTTAAGTTTTAATGTTGGCCCCCCCCCATATAACAGATAAATACATTTCAGTCTTTACATTTCAAGTTTTAAAGTTGGGAGCCCACCCATATAACAGAGGAATATATTTCGGTATTTAATTTCAGTTTTGAAGTTAGGAGCCTGCCCATATAAGAGAGGTATACATTTCAGTCTTTACATTTCAAGTTTTAAAGTTGGGAGCCCGCCGATATAACAGAGGAATACATTTCAGTCTTTAAATTTCAAGTTTTGAAGTTGGGAGCCCGCCCATATAACAGAGGAATACATTTCAGTCTTTAAATTCAAGTTTTGAAGTTTGGAGCCCGCCCATATAACAGAGGAAATGTTAACCATATAACAGAGGAATACATTTCAGTCTCTACATTCAAGTTTTGAAGTTGGGAGCCCGCCCATATAACAGAGGAATACATTTCAGTCATTACATTTCAAGTTTTGAAGTTGGAAGCTTGCCCATATAACAAAGGAATACATTGATGTTTGAAGTCAGTAGAGCGGAGGGTTACTACAAAAATCCCCAGCATAAATCCAAATTCAGAAGCCAGAAGAAAGGCAACAGTAGTCAGAAAGAAGGCAGTTCAAGCTTCGAAGGAAAAATAATTCGAAGCTCACAAGAAGGAAGTAATCAGTTGAAGTTCGAGTCAACAGAAGTTAGTCACAATAAAGATAAAAAAAAGAAAAAGAAAAAACGAGAAAGGCAAGAAATTAATCCAAATGCAGAAGTGGATAAATTTTGCTCAAGACATGGCTGAAGTCACAAGCTCTGCATGTCCCGTCTTGACTTTGAAAAAGCTGAAAAAGATTGAACCAACACCTGCAACTAACAAGCATCAAGATTCAAATCAGAGTCCGCATGAAGCACCAACCAAAACTCAAGATCAAGTTTCAGAAGACTCATAGATAGGAATCTTATAACTAGTAGCTGATAGGCTTAGTTAGGATTTTTCATGTTTTGATTTTTGATGTAATAGCAGGACCGCGGACCAGAACCTCGACGGAACAGAACCTCGATCCACTCTCCACCTCGGCATACTCCATATTGTCACTCACTTTCGAACTACACATGACCTGATTCCTTTATAGCGAAGGATATGTAGGCAGCTCATATACCAGGGCTCGGTCACATCCCCTTTCCTTTAGTTTTAGTCTCTCCGAATAAGGGTCGGGTCAAAACATGTCTAGTTGTTCTTCGTCGGAAAACTCTTCGTGTTTTTAGTGAAAGAGGGGCAGCTATAGACGTGTGATTTTTGACCCTCCCCAGGATTTTTCATATTTTAGCGTGTAAATATTCAATTTAGGCCTAATATATTTATTTCAACCAATTTTAACTCTTTTACTCTATTTCGTCACAAAATTGAAAAATCACAAAAAAAAAGATATATAAATTTTAGTTTATGTATTTTCTCATAAACTTAAAAAATACCAAAAAATAGTTTTGTTTTAATTGTCAGTCTTATTTTGATAGTTATTTTGCTTACGTAGGATTAATTAAATAACATTGTGTTTTTATTCTCGGTTTTGGGCAAAGAATAATATTCGAGTTCAAACGACCCATTTTTAGGCCCAAAATTCGGACCTAGCCCATAACAACCCAAACCCAATACCACCCTAAGACCCTTGGATTTTGAACACACACCTAAGGGGACACACATGGGGGACACAGACAGAACACAAGACATTCTTGGACTTAGGGAGGGTGACACACAGATGAGGCCTTTAGATTTTTTAAAACACAAAAAAACACACAAGACCTCACATTTGAACCATTTTTATATAATACATGGACGTAACACTAGGGGAGGGACTTAGGCATTTTTAAAAGAGTAGAGGCTACTATTTATTGGGTTTCTTCTTCTTCGTTACTGAAAAAACATAAAACCTTAAACCTTCCTAGAAAAACCACCCATCTCCCTCACGTGAACCAGCGTCAATCACCCCTTTTGTCCCCAACCAGTCAACCACTGTTTCACCTCCAGTCTGCCTTCCGTCGACCGCTCACCAGCCTCACGCCATCAGTGAACAGCCTTCATCACGCCACACCAATAGCCCAGTGAACCGTACCAAACAACCTCACCTGAACGACGTCAAACCACCTCCCTTCGTCACTGTCCAGTCAGCTCACGAGCAGCAGCCATTAACGCCTAAACCAAAAAGACCACCCTACTCCTCCAAACCACCCAGTCGTCCCCCCTCCTGTCACACTTCCAGCCCTACTACCCAAACGACCTTCAGAAAAACCAACCATGAAAATAGCTTCAAAACCAATTGTGTAAGTTCACCATTCTCGCCAAAAAATAACATAAAACAGCCCGTAACCACTCCAAAATCATGAGCTACTGTTATGGGGGCTGTTGGGTCCGTTTTCTGGTTTAGTTCGAGTTTTTCGACGAGTGTCGAAGTCGACGATATTCCTTGTTCGAGTTTCCTTTTTCGTTTGAGGTGTGGTCTATTGGTCTTGCTCGAATTCGATCGTTGTTAGCTGTGCAATTCCATTTGCTGAAATTTTTTGGCGTTTGAAAGCATATCGAGGTGAACTCTTACTTTGTTTTTCTTCATTAACGTGAACCTATCCTCTGACTTGTCTTCTCGATTTAATTTGTTGAGTATTCTGTCCATTAATGAATTCGAGCATGCTATATGAATGACGTGATTCTTTCGTTGTGCTTGAATCCTAAAGTTGTGGTTTGGTAAAAAATTTATTAAGTTTTTAAGAGATCACCATATATTTAGTTACTTTGCTTGATGATCCTATGTGATAGGTTTCATTTAATTGCCTTATTGTGGTATTGAATGGGGAAATTAAGTTATGATACGCATAGTTTGGGACGAGCACGTGTGTTGAACTTTGAATCTAGTTTTTGATGCTTAGTTTAGTATCTGACACGTCAAATTAGGAAAGAATTGAAGAATGAGGTTAAAAGAAATAATAATAATTTTTTGAATGACTCTAGATAATCTGATCGAATAAATTAGGATTTCTTTTTTAGAGACAAATAAAGTAGAAAATCGTAGTTGCCTTTGGTTTGCCCTTTTAAATAATAAAATGAGACGAATCTCGCCAAATAAAGTACATAAACTGCGTGGCCCTCATAAATGTATATATTAAAAATGCTTAGATTTCGAGATAGACCGTATAGCGAATTTCACGGCTTTCTTAAAATAATAACGCGTTAGTATCTTTAGGCGCGTATTTAATAATGTTACCTCCCTAAACTCGGGTGTACATTTATGTGACCCAAATCCAAATCTCAACGAAGTCGAGGTGTGTCAACAACCACGGGTGCATTGATGTGACATGGTTGGTTAAAAGTTAAAATTTTCACATAGGCTCATAATTGTTAAAATCAGATATTTTTGAAGCTAAATATAACAGTTGAACGACCGTGCTAGAACCACAGAACTCCGGAATGCCTAACACCTTCTCCAGGTTAACAGAATTCCTTACTCGGATTTTTGGTTCGCGGACTGTAATACAGAGTCATTCTTTTCCTCGATTCGGGATTATAACCAGTGACTTGGGACACCATTAATCTCCTAAGTGGCGACTCTGAATCTTAATAAATAAATCCCATTTCGATTGCCCTTTAATTGGAAAAACTCCCTTTACTACACCCTTCACGGGGTGCAGTAGGCGAAAAAGGAGGTGTGACAACTCACTGGGTCGAAGTACTCATATTACTCCCTGCACCATGTGTACATGCATAGAAGAGTCTGCACCTGAACACTGATTCTTTCCAGACCAGGCAGCGAGTTGGAGTGACGAGGTAGCTGTTGACGTCTGCAACCCCTTGTCTCCCCTATTTTATATCATTTTAGTTATCTTCAGACTGCTGTATCAGATCTTATACTTTGTAGACTCATTATAAACTCTGTAGTAGCTCATGACTTGTGACACTCCGGTTTGGGGCTGTGTCGGGATGGTATTCTCTACTATTATCATTGTTTCCGCATTTATAATTGTTTTACACGTGTTTTTGTTTTGTTAATGTTAATTAATTGTTCAAAGAGGTGTTTGCATTTTTCTGGCTGGCCTTGTCTTCACGAGAGGCACCATCCCAGCCGGGTTTGGGAATTGGGCCGTGACAAAATGGTAGCTCCGTCACCAAAGGAGACCGGGAGAAAATGGGCTTAGGAAAAAAGTCTGATGTTGACCACTTCATCTAAAAAAATAAATTGTAAAAGATAATTATGTTAGAGAAGAAGTCCGGATTTATACTTGTAGTTTTCTAAATAGTTTATATTTACCCTATGTAATACTTTCTATTTATACACCTCTATCATTAACAAAGTAAACAGAAGTGTCCCCAGCCCTATAAGTCATCCGCAGTGGCACCTCGCCGCTCAATTAAAATGCCACGTAAGAATCCAAATTATACACATGTCATTTTTTAGTTGTATGATATACCTGAAGTGTGAACTGTTGAATCAATTTTAGTAGTGATCACATCTTATTCCCACCCAATTAAAGAGTATAAAATGGTTGTTGCGATAATAAAACCAACGCAAATCATAATGAAATCCACGAGGAGTTTAAGTTCGGTTAAGTTAAACACTCAAGAAACAAAAACTTAACATAACAAAATTTATCTTTCAAATTTGTATGGGTAATTGTTATCTAAATTAACTTCAAAGAGATTGAACTATCTAGTCAACATATAATGAGTGGAATATTTTTTATCAAATAATGGAAAAGCATAGGGCTGCAACCTCCACCTAGATGTAAACCTAATAGGTAGAGTTAATCTATGCTTGTTTTGGTAGATCGGGGTGTGTTATGACTCTCAATTCTCAAATACCCACTCAACATCTTTCAGTGAATGAGTGTTTATGCCCAAATTGGCTTTCTCAAGACCAAATGGGTAGTAATCTAAAAAATTGATATGAGTCCAAGTGAGATTATTCCTATCTCTACTTCAAATTCGTTAATCAAACTAATCGAAACTTCAACTATTCGATTTCTTGTTAGCCAAGTTTTTCTAGACTAGATTCCTCTTTCTCAAGTAATAATTAAGTCAAATAGGCATGAATCAATTTTTACAACCAATAATTCTAGATATAAAGCATAAAAAGGCTAAATAACATACTCACAATCAATAACAAACATTAATATCAAATACCCATAACTTTGACATACTAGGGTTGGATCAGAACCCCAGATAAATTCTAGCTACTCAGAATCTTAGACATAAAAGAATAAAAAGAAGAAGTAATTAAAGACATAAATCTAAAATTATAGGGTAAAATTAATGGGTCTTCTCCAATTATAGTCACAATATGTCCAAAGTAGCTATTTCTAACCATTCACACCTGCAATGTTCAAATATTGCCCTAAAAAGTTTTTCTAATCTATTTATAATGCTATGAAATTTACTCATAAAAATACTCTTCGAGAGTTTCTGCGTCTGCATAACTTCATATGCGGTATGCACTTAAGTTTAGTGCTCTTGCAATGGTTATCAGTTGGAGGGATCCTGCTACTGCTCATAAACTTCTGCGGCCGCACAATTTGACTGCGGACAACACTTTAAGGGGGCTCTAAACTTTTTCTTTTGCATCTTCTCTGATCTCCCATTATTTTTCAGTGCGAGTAGTGCGACCACACAATTTGGTGTGCGGACTGAACTGCTATTAAAATCCTCTGAAGCTTCACGGTTTAATCTGCGACAGCACTTCATTTTCTGCGGGCTGTAATCTGCGATTGCTGCCGCACATCTCCTCACAACTATTTGATCTGGGACATCTTATCTATGAGTTAGATTTCTTAATTGAGCTCACATCCTCCATCATCCATGCGATTCACATATTTTCATTACATTCGGAAACAAAAATAAGTACTTTCGAAGTAAAAACTAAAGCAAGAAGTGTCATGGCCCAAATCCCAAACTCGGCCGCGATGACACCTCTCATGAAGACAAGGCCAACCCAAATAACTCAAACACCTCTTTTAGCATTAATTGATTAACATTAACAATTCAAACACATGTTGAATATAACAAAATATGAGGAAATAGCGATAATAACGAGGGAAACCATCCCGACGCAGCCCAAATTGGGGAATCACAAGTGATGAGCTACTACTGCGTTTTCTATAAGTCTACGAAGTAAAATATTTGATACAATAGTCTGAAAGAACTCAAATGTCATAAAAATAGGGGAGACAAGGGGTTGCAGACGTCAACAACTACCTCATCGCTCCAGCTCGCTGCCTGGTCTGGAAAGAATTAGTGCTCAGGTGCAGACTCTGATATGCCTGTATCCGCACACACGGTGCAGGAGAGTAATGTGAGTAATCCGACCTAATGAGTAATAATACTGAATAACAACTGAAGGTATGAAAACACATAACTGCACAAAGCAATTCTATATCAGGCAGTAAAAATAATAAAACAGTAAAATAGTAAAGAGTCAAATGAAATCTCCTTTTAAAAACAGGTAAATGAGGTAAAACAATAAGTAAATAGTGTGTAGAAATCTTCCCCTCGGATCTAGTATCAATTGCATAAAACATTATCATCCTCTTGGGCTCAGTTTCAGTCACTCAGCATAATATCAGCCCCGCGGGCTCATTCTTATATCACATGGGTACACGCACTCACTGTGAGTGTGCAGACTCCGGAGGGGCCTCTTACGACCCAAGCGCTATATCAACATAAGGCCTAAAAGCCTTCTCACATCACACTCGAGGCCTGAAAGCCTCCTCGCATCACTCACAAAGACTGAAAGCCTCCTCACATCACTCACGAGGCTTGAAAGTCTCCTCACATCACTCCAGTCACCTCGTAGCAGGACTGAGTTCAAGTAGTATATCAAATAGTGAGGAAAGAGTGATAAAAATTCACGAAGGACTCAAGTAGTCGGCATTCAGCCCAAAACGTGGCAATAAGCCCAAATCATGATGGTAATAACACATCTCAATCAATTACGTGGTAAAATATCAACGGGACAGACCAAGTCACAATCTCCAGTAGTAAACAACCCAACGCTTGCCATTAACGCATGTTTCACCTTAACATAACACTATGTTGTGCAGATCCGGGGTTTTAAACCCTCAGGAAATCATTTACTATCATTGCTCACCTCAAGCCGGCCAAAATCATAGCTTGCTATGCCCTTGCCTTTCAAATCGACCTCCTCGCGCGTCCAATCTTCTCAAAACCTAAACTAATACATTACAATAGGCTAAGGGAACACAACCCAATCGAAAAGACTCGAAAAATATCAAAATTCACGAAATTTGCAAAACCCGAGCCCGGGGCCGACTTCTTGAATTCCAAAAAAGTTAACATCATCGGATTCCTTATCTCGCCATGAGTCTATACATATCAAGAACTCCCAAATCTGAGTTTAAATGACCCATCAAAACCAAATTTGAAATAACAAAACCCAAGCCCTAGTTCTTCCCCCTTTTTGCTAAGTTTCAATAAATTTCTAGGTTAATTCTACCATTAAATCATGTATTTAGGTCATACAACTCACCTCCAATCAATCCCGGTCGAATCCCTCATCAATTTCTCCCAAAAAGCTCTCAATATGCTTAGCAATGGTGGAAAATGGCTTAACCTCGCGGAATAATATATTTTAAAAAGCCCTTCTGCCCAGCTGGTATTTACTCTATGCGAACGCGGTCAAACCTCCGCATTCGCGATGAACAAAATTTACGCTAACCAAAGTTACTCTACACGAACGCGGTGCCCAACCCACGATCGTGATGCCTTGACTTCTCAACTTACGCGAACGCAACCCACATGTGCGAACACGAAGAACAATAGTGTTGGGCCCTCGACTTCCACTATGCGAATGCGAATGAACCATCGCGAACGCGATGCACGAGAAATTACCCTTTCACCATCGTGGTCCCTATATCGCAAACGCGTAGAACCAAACTCAACCCTGCCAAAATTCCTCTATGCGATCGCGCCCCTTGGCTCGCGAATGCGAAGATAAAAAATGCCCTGCACTGCTGCTGGAATTTTCTGCAAATAACTCATAGTCCAAAACTTCCTGTTTAGCCATCCAAAATCACCCTGAGACCCCCGGGACCTCAACCAAAAGTGCCAACCCATCCTAAAACATAATTCGAACTTGCTCCAATCATCAAAACACCACAAACAACACCAAAACCATCAAATTACATCGAATTCAAGCAAATCACCTCTGAATGACCTGAAATTTTGCACACTCATCCAAATCACCTAACGAAGCTGCAACAACTCTCAGAATTCCATTCCAACCTTCGGATAAAAATCTCACCTATCCACCGGAATTCGCCAAAATACTAACTTCGCCAATTCAAGCCTAATACTACACCGGACCTCCAAAATCAATTTCGATCACGCTCCTAAGTCACAAATCATCCCCCGAAGCTAACCGAATCACCGAAAATCACACCGAGCTCTCTAAGTCATAAGTCAATAACCGGTTGACTTTTCCAAAACAAACCTTCCTTAAAGATACTAAGTGTCTCATTTCCTTCAACCAATCTAATTCGACTCATTCATCCAAGACTCTTATACAGAAACATAAGGAAGCAGAAAATGTGGAAAACGGGAAGGTAACTCACGTGACAATGGGACGGGTCATCACATCCTCCCCAACTAAAACAAACGCTCGTCATCGAGCGGGTCAAGAAACATATCTGGAGCCTCAAACAGGTGAGGATATCTGCTCCTCATCTCCCGCTCGGTCTCCCAAGTAGCCTCCTCCACTGGTCGAACTCTCCACTGCACCTTCACCGAAGCTATATATTTTGATCTCAACTTTCGAACCTGACAACCCAAAATAGCCACTGGCTCCACATTATAGGTCAAATCATCATCCAACTGAACAGTGCTTAAATTCAATACATGAGACGGGTCCCCAACATACTTCCGGAGCATAGATACATGAAATACCAAATGCACGCCTGATAAGTTGGGTGGCAAGGGAAGCTCATAGGCCACCTCCTCAATCATCCTAAATACCTCAAAAGGCCCAATAAAGCACGGACTCGGCTTTCCTTTATTTCCAAATCTCATAACACCCTTCATGGGCGAAGCCTTCAGCAAAACCTTCTCACCAACTATATAAGACAGATCTCGAACCTTCCGGTCCGAATAACTCTTCTGACGTGACTGTGCTGTACGAAGTCTCTCCTGAATCAGCTTTACCTTTTCTAAGGCATCCTGAACCAACTCTGTTCCTAATAGCCTAGCCTCGCCGGGCTCGAACCAACCCACTGGAGATCTACACTGCCTCCTATACAACGCCTTATACGGAGCCATCTGAATACTCGACTGATAACTGTTGTTGTAGGCAAACTCTGCAAGCGGAAAAAACTCATCCCAAGAACCTCCAAAATCAATAACACATGCACGCAACATGTCCTCCAATATTTGAATAGTACGCTCGGACTGCCCGTACGTCTGAGGATGAAATGATGTGCTTAACTCTACCTATGTACCCATCTCTCACTGAAATGTCCTCCAGAACTGAGAAGTAAACTGAGTACCTCTATCTGAGATAATAGACACTGGGATACCATGCAATCGAACAATCTCCCGGATAAAATCCCTACCAGCCGCTCCGAAGAATAGGTAGTACATACTGGAATGAAGTGCACGGACTTGGTCAGCCGATCCACAATCACCCAAATCGAATTAAACTTCTACAAAGTCCGAGGGAGACCACTCAGGAAATCCATAGTAACTCTCTCCCACTTCCACTCGGGAATAATCATCTGCTGAATTATGCCACCTGGTTGATGCTCATATTTCACATGCTGACAGTTGAGATATCGAGCCACAAATCCTACAATGTCTTTCTTCTTTCTCCTCCACCAATAGTGCTGCCTCAAGTCCTGATACATCTTTGCGGCACTCGGATGAATGGAATACCGTGAGCTATGGGCCTCCTCTAATATCAACTCCCAAAGCCCATCCACATTGGGCACACAAATCTGGCTTTGCATTCGCAACACACCATCCTCACCAATGGTCACATCTCTGGCATCATCATGCTGGATCCTGTCCTTAAGGACAAGCAAATATGGGTCATCATACTGGCGCTATCTGATGTGATCATATAAAGAAGATCGAAAAACCATACAAGCCAACACCAGACTGGGCTCCATAATATCTAGTCTCACCAACCGATTGGCCAAGGCTTGAACATCAACTGCAAAGGGCCTCTCCCCAACTGGAATGTATGCCAAGATCCCCATGCTAACTGCCTTTCGACTCAAATCATTAGCCACTACATTGGCCTTTCCCGGGTGATACAGAATGGTAATATCACAGTCCTTAAGTAACTCTAGCCACCTCCGCTGCCTCAAATTAAGATCCTTTTGCTTGAACAAATGCTGAAGATTGCGATGATCGTTGAATACCTCACAAAATATGCCATACAAGTAGTGCATCCAAATCTTCAAAGCATGAACTATAGCATCTAACTCCAAATCATGTACATGCTAGTTCTTCTCATGGGGATTTAACTGATGAGAAGCATAAGAAATAACTCTACCCTCCTGCATTAATACACATCCGATCCCAACTCTCAAAGCATCACAATACACAGTATAAAAACCTGAAGCTGAGGGAAAAACCAATACTGGAGCCATGGTCAAAGCTGTCTCGAGCTTCTAAAAGCTCTCCTTGCACTCGTCCGACCATACAAATGGAGCGCCCTTCTGAGTAAACTTGGTCAAGGGCGATGCAATAGAGGAAAATCCCTGAACAAATCGGTGATAATAATTTGCCAAACTAAGGATATTACGAATCTCTGTGGCTGAGGTCAGTCTAGGCCAACTCTGAACCACCTCAATCTTCTTCGGTTCGACCTGAATACCCTCACTAGACACCACGTGCCCCAAGAAGGCCACTGAACTGAGCGAGAACTCACACTTAGAGAACTTTGCGTAAAGCTTCTCCTCCCTCAATCTCTAGAATACAACTCGCAAACGCTACACGTGCTCCTACTGACTACGCGAGTACACCAGAATATCATCAATAAAAATAATAATGAATGAATCCAGATAAAGCCAAAATACACTGTTCATCAAATGCATGAACGCTGCTGGGGCATTAGCCAGCCCAAAGGACATAACAAGAAACTCATAGTGCCCATATCTAGTCCTGAAAGCAGTCTTAATAATATCTGAATCCCTGATCTTCAACTGGTGATAGCCCAAACGGAGATCAATCTTGGAGAACAGCGTCGCTCCCTAATGCTGGTCAAACAAATCATTAATGCGAGTCAGGGGATACTTGTTCTTCACTGATACTTTGTTCATTTGCATGTAGTCAATGCACATTCTCATGGTTCCATCCTTCTTCTCCACAAATAGAACTGGTGGACCCCACGGTGACACACTAGACCAAATGAACCCCTTATCTAGGAGTTCCTGAAGCTGATCCTATAATTCTTTCAACTCCGCTGGTGCCATAGGATATGGCGGAATGGAAATGGGCTGAGTGCCTGCCACTAGGTCAATACCAAAATCAATATCCCTATTCGGTGGCATGCCCGACAGGTCTGCAGGAAATACATCGGGAAACTACCTTACAACTGGGACAGAATCAATTCTAGGAGTCTCAACTCCAACATCCCTCGCAAATGCCAAATATGAAATGGAACCCTTCCCAACTATATGTTGGGCCTTTAAGAATGAAATCACCCCACTAGGAACATAGTCAGTCACACCACGCCACTCGCTCGATCCTCGGTACACCCGGTATAGCCAAAGTGAATGACTTAGCATGACAGTCAAGAATAGCATGACACAGAGATAACCAGTCCATGCCCAAAATAACATCAAAATCCACCATGCTCAATAGAAATAGATCAACTCGGGTCTATAGACCCCCAATAGTCACCAAACATGACCGATACACATGGTCTATAACAATAGTATCACCTACCAGGGTAGATACATGAACAGGTAAAGTAAGACACCGTCGGGTCATACCCAAATGATGAGCAAAATATGAGGACGCATAAGAATAAGTGGAATCGGGATCAAATAAGACTGAGGCATCCCTGTGGCAGACTGAAATAATACCTGTGATGATAGCATTTGAAGTAATAACATCTGTCCTGGCTTGAAAAACATAAAAGCGAGCTTGACCACCGCCGGATCGACATGCACCTCTAGGCCGACCCCTAGTTGCCTGACCCTCACCCCTAGATGGTTGGGCGGGTGCTGTAAAAACTGGACCAGAAGATGAGGGCTAACCCCTCTGGTGAGATGAGCTAGCACCACGATGAGGACACTGCCTCCACATATTGCCAAACTCTCTGCACTCATAACAACTTTCGGGTGTTGGAGAATGGGACTGAAGGGAATGCCTCACGCTGGAGTGACTAGATGGCACACTCGGCCTAGAAGAAACTTAAACAGATGGGGCTCGAGATGAACTCTGTGCTGGAAGAGCGTTGAGTGAAGGCTGACCCTGTTGAGAACCATGATAACCACAACTTGAAGATGCCCCACGATACTCAGGACGGGCCGACTGAGCGGGCCTAAAAAAATGACCCCTACCCTGCTGGAACTGGCCCTTCGATGGAGCGCTACTGTAATTGCCAGAACCTCGAGGCCTCTTGGCCTCTCTCTCCTATCGATCATGATGGCGATGCTCCTCAATCTCTCGAGCTCTATCAACCACCTCCTCAAATGAAGCACCCAATACTCTCTCTCTAGTCATAAGAACACAGAGATGGTAGTTAAGGCCATCAACAAATCTCCTGATCCGCTCACGATCCGACGAAACCATCCAGACGACATGACTAGCCAACTCTGAAAACCTCATCTCATACTGAGACACAGTCATATCTCCCTGCTATAGCCACTCAAACTTTCTGTGCAGCTCCTCTCTGCGGGACTATAGTACATACTTCTCCAATAAGAGAGTGGAGAAATCCTGCCAAGTCAAAGGTTCTGCACCAGCCGGCCTACGCCTCTTATACGCCTCCCACCAAGTGCGGGCAGCCCCAGTAAACTAAAAGGTGGTGAATGACACACCACTTGGCTCAAGGATCACCGCCGTATGGAGCATACGCTGACACCTATCAAGAAAACCCTGGGCCTCCTTGCCATCAGCACCACTGAATGTCGGAGGCTAGAGCCTACCAAACCTCTCGAGGCAATGCTGCTCATCCTCAGGCATAGCTGGAACCCTGAAATCCTACAATGGTGCAACTGGCTGAGCTGGAGGTTCCTCTGGAGTTTGTAATCCCTACACCACCTGCTCCGGGGTGCGAGCAGCGGGGGTCTAATTTCCTCCCCCAGCGTGCGAAGTAGCTGCTGCTGTGGTGGCTTAAACTGACTGAGCCAGGCCAGTGCAAACTATCAAAATCTAAGCCAAAGTCTCCTGAAGACCCGTAATCACTATGGGCACAACTGGTGCTACTAGAGCCTGGTCCTGAGCTGGGGCAACTGGAGGATCCACAGGTGCTGCCCCTACTACTCTACCTCTACCACGACCAGGACCGCGTCCACGACCTCTGGTGGCCTCAGTGGTTGGTACTGGTGGTCGTCCTTAACGTCCGGTAGGTCGTGTCCTCACCATCTCTGAGAGAATAGAATAAAGAAAAGTTTAGTATTCGGATCAACAAGTTCGCACGACATGACACGCGAGACCTAGTAACCTAGGCTCTGATACCAATTATCACGGCCCAAATCCCAAACCCGGCCGTGATGGCGCCTTTTGTGAAGACAAGGCAAGCCCGAATAACTCAAATACCTCTTTTAGCAGTAATTGATTAACATTAACAATTCAAACACATGTTGAATATAACAAAATATGCAAAAATAGCAATAATAATGAGGGAAACCATCCCCACACAGCCCAAACCGGGGTGTCACAAGTCATGAGCTACTACTCAGTTTGCTATAAGTCTACGAAGTAAAATATTTGATACAATAGTCTGAAAGAACTCAAATGTCATAAAAATAGGGAAGACAAGGGGTTGCGGATGTCAATACCTACCTCGTCACTCCAGCTCACTGTCTCGTCTGGAAAGAATCAGTGCTCAGGTGCAGACTCTGATATGCGTGTATCTCCACACATGGTGCATGGAGTAATGTGAGTACTCTGACCAAGTGAGTAATAATAATAAATAATAACTGAAGGTATGAGAACTAATAACTGCACAAAGCAATCTATATCAGGCAGTAAAAATAGAACAGTAAAATAGTAAAAAGTCAAATGAAATCTCCTTTTAAAAACAGGTAAATAAGGTAAAACAACAAGTAAATAGTGTGTTGAAATATGTCCCTTGGGCCCAGTATCAATCGCTCAGAATAGTATCAACCCCTTAGGCTCAGTATCAGTCCCTCAGCATAATGTTAGCCCCGCGGGCTCACTCTAATATCACATGGGTACCCGCGCTCACTGTGGGTGTGCAGACTCCGGAGGGACCCCTTGCAGCCCAAGCACTATATCAACATAAGGCCTGAAAGCCTTCTGACATCACACTCGAGGCCTGAAAGCATGAAACATCACTCACAAGGCCTGAAAGACTCCTCACATCACTTACGAGGCCTAAAAGCCTCCTCACATTACTCCAGCTACCTCGTAGCATATAAATGTATCTCAGGCCCCTGACCTTACTCAGTCCAGAAAACATCATAAGCCCCTCAGACATCAATAAATAGTAGTGCTCAGCCCAAACAACAGTGGAAATGTCATTTAAGTCTCATAATTCAATTTAAGCGACTGAGTTTGTAAAAATAGTATAATCAACAGGGCAGAATTCAAGTAGTATATCAAATAATAGGGAAAGAGTTATAAAATCCACGAAGGACTCAAGTAGTCGACATTAAGCCCAAAACATGGAAATAAGCCCAAATCATGATGATAATAACATATCTCAATCAATTACGTTGTAAAATATCAACGGGACAGACCAAGTCACGTTCCCCAGTAGTAAACAACCCCACACTCGCCATTAATCACGTGTTTCACCTCAATATAGCACTACGTTGTGAAAATTTGGGGTTTCAAACCCTCAGGATATAATTTACTATCATTACTCACCTCAAGACAGCCAAAATCATAGCTCGCTATGCCCTTGCCTTGCAAATCAACCTCCTCACGCATCGAATCTGATCAAAACCACAACGAATACGTTACAATAGGCTAAGGGAACACAACCCAATTGAAAAGACTCGAAAATATCGAAATTCATGAAATTTGCAAAACCCGAGCCCCGGTCCCACTTCTCGAAGTCTAAAAAATTTAACATCATCGGATTCCTTATCTCACCACGAGTCTATACATATCAAGAACTCCCAAATCCGAGTTCAAATGACGAATCAAAATCACATTTGAAATATCAAAACCCAAGTCCTAGTTCTTCCCCCTTTTTGCTAAGTTTCCATAAATTTCTAGGTTAATTCTACCATTAAATTATGTATTTAGGTCATAGAACTCACCTCCAATCAATCCCGGTCGAAACCCTCTTCAATTTCTCCCAAAAATCTCTCAATATGCTTATCAATGGTGGAAAATGGCTTAACAGAGAATAAAATATTTTAGAAAGCCCTTCTGCCCAGCTTGTATTTACTCTATGCGAACACGGTCAAACCTCCGCGTTCGCGATGAACAAAATTTACGTTGACCAAAGTTACTTTACGTGAACGCGGTTCCCAACCCGCGATTGTGATGCCTTAACTTCTCAACCTACCAAAAAACGGCCCACACGTTCCAACGCGAAGAACAATAGCGCTGGGCCCTCGACTTCCACTATGCGAACACGAACGCACCATCACGAATGCGATGCACAAGAAATTACCTTTTTGCAATCGTGGTCCCTATATCGCAAATGCATAGAACAAAACTCAGCCTTGCAAAAATTCCTCTATGCGATCACGGTCGTTGGCTCGCGATAGCGAAGATAAAAAATGCCCTGCACAACTGCTACAATTTTCTGCAATAACTCATATTCCAAAACTTCCCGTTTAGCCATCTGAAATCACCCCGAGGCCCCTGGGACCTCAATCAAAAGTGAAAACCCATCCTAAAACATCATTCGAACTTGCTCCAATCCTCAAAACACCACAAACAATACCAAAAACATCAAATTACATCAGATTCAAGCCTAAGTTCTTCTAAAACTTCCGAAACACGCATTTGATAAAAAACCCGACCAAAACACCTCCGAATGACCTGAAATTTTGTACACACATCCCAAATCATCTAAAAACTCTCGGAATTCCATTCTAACCTTCATATCGAAATCTCACCTATCGACCGGAATTTGCCAAAATACTAACTTCGACAATTCATGCCTAATTCTACACTGGACCTCGAAAATCAATTCCGATCATGCTGTTAAGTCACAAATCATCCCCCGAAGCTAACAAATCACTGGAAAACACATCCAAGCCCTCTAACTCATAAGTCAACATCTAGTTGACTTTTCTAAAACAAACCTTCCTTAAAGAGACTAAGTGTCTCATTTCCTTCCAAAACCAATCCAATTCGACTCATTCACCCAAGACTCTTATAATGAAAGATAAGGAAGCAGAAAATGAGTAATACGAGGTAGTAACTCACGTGATGACGAGCCGGGTCATCAAAAGAAGGCAATAATAAGTGTTTAAATCCATACTTATCAATTCTCCCAAACTTAAATCTTTGCTTGTCCTCAAACAACTAGATTTGTTATCTTCTCCCTCAGTGAATGTTCATTTCAAAAAGTCATATATAAGTCATTTGTACTCTTTTGGGACCAACAACTACACACCATTCTCTTGCATTCTCAACAAGGTGTCAAATTTTTTAAAAATGTGCAACTTGCATGTAACTCTAGTGTGACATTTGAGCGTCAAGAATTGACTTCACTCATAAAGGGCTCTTGTTCTTTCATGTAAATCATGGTGGACTCCAAACTCTTCCTCTTCTACTTTACTTCTTTATGGTCATTTCAAGATGTGACACTCAATTTCTAGAGCAATAAAGGTTTCACTCTTTTCTCACAAAGGAATGTCTCAAGTAATGTTTCAAGTACCATGGGCTTACCCCTTATGTAGATGTCCATTAATGTAAAGTTAATCGGTTAGAAATCAAATAGGACTTATTTTGGGTTGTAATAAAGACTTTTGGATTAGTGTAGGATACCATACGAGATATAAGTGGTTACACACTTCCTTAAGCACTCCATATCTCATTTCTTGGCTCATATTTGGCAAACCCTTAGAGGTGTTTCTTTTTCTTGGGGGCTAGAGAGGCTTGACATTGCTCTTTATTGTTCATTTCATTATTTTTGTCCCTTGATTCTTATATTAGAGATACTTGCCTCACTTCAATTTCATCAATCTCCTTTTTTATTTTGTTTTTTTGTTTTCTTTTTGTTCTTTCTTTTTTACTTTCTCTTTCATGAAGTCATTTTTGTTTCTCTCCGTTAAATTCCTTGATACCTCATTTAGATTCCTCAACATTCCCCCTAAATTTAGGATTTGATCCCTTTATTACATATGCATGCTAAGGAAGGTTCGGGTGATAAGAGAGGATTATGATCAAAATCGGGTGCATGCTTATAGAAAGGTTATCAACACAGAAAAATTAGTGACTCAAAGGAGTTGACTAGGATAACGATCATAGGGTGGCAATAGAAAGCTCAAATGAACCAAGAAAAGCTTATAATCATTTTTCTATCTAAGAAAACTTATGATTTTCCTTGAAGCACATTCTGGATAAGTTCTAGACTTTCCACTCAAGTGCCTGAACTAGCAACAATATTTCATCTCACTTATCATGCAACTAGACAGTAAAAGAGGATAGAGTAAAACCCACAACAATCACAGTCACGTTAAATAACACTATGATTATTTCAACCACCTAATGATTATCAAAGACAACTCAAGAATCTCAAAGTCACTTTTACTAGAGCTAATTCTTCCAAAAACCTTGTTTCAAACCAAAAGCATGCAATTTAGTTGAGGCTTTTATTCATTACTACTTACTACTGCTACTATTACCTACATATGAGAAAGTTTTCACATTATCATCCTCGGGAAGAGTCACCTGGTTCACACAAGAGACAACATTTTGGAAAAAACTACGGCATTAAGAAAACCAAAGGATTATTATTAATAATAGTACCAAAAACATAAAATTTTAAAACACCAAAACAAACAAAACTAAAGATATTAATAAATGTAACAAACTTCTAAAGATAAAAAAAATTGAATCATCCAGTTACTACATCCTAATGTTATCAAATCATCAAATACAGAATTCTCCACCCCCAAATAAATAGAAGCATTGTTCCCAATATTTAACAAAATAAGATCAAACAACATAGAGGGGCGGAGAGACTCCCTAAGGTTCCTTTGTCATCACAGTGTCACAAGCAACATCAGTCCCGACAGGCTCAGCTAACTGAATCACATCATCATCCTATACGAGAGATATGATCGCAGCGGACTCAACCTTAGGAAGAGTGGACGCTAAGACTTTTACCCAATAGTGTTATCGGGGTCAATTTCCATAGGGAGCTAGAAAAGGGACTTGATTATTTATATGGCCTAGAAATGCGTTTTAGCTCCTTATTGTACTTCTACCATTTTTGTGTTTATGTAATTATCAACTACAATTTAACACCTACTAATTAAAACTAATTTATGCTAAAATATTAATTCTAGGTTGTATGCAAGATAGAGAAAGGCACTAGGGTTGTGTCATTTACCTAGGTGGTCAACTAACGGGTAGAGATTCCTAATACAAGAATGATGATTATGGGGATTATGCTATAACCGTTGCACGATTGCATTCACTCTCACACCTCTCGGTAGAGAGAGTGATTTTGCCCAATTGACTCTCTCGAGACCAATTGGGTAGGCCAATAT
>MU776591.1:98605-150775 GCA_026770625.1 Nicotiana glauca
CTCTTTCTCAAGAAGAGTCAAGACCTACTAAGCTAGACTTAGTGTTTTCAACCACTAAATCCTAATTAAATCATAAAATAACCCAAATAGAAAACACCCAACATCATTCAAGCATTAAACAATCACACCCATTAATTACCCACACTAGGATTGAGCTACAACCCTAGCTAATGGGTTTAGCTTGACATAATAGAAACAGAAATTGAAGAAATAGTAGATAAAATTGACATATTAATTAACTACAATGTTAATCTACAAGAGTCCACGATAAATCAAGATGAAGATGCCCAAAATAGGCTAAAACTTGAGTCTCACAAGCGCAACTTAATATCTGATACAAAATACTTAACCTAAAAATGAAAAAATGTTCTATTTATACTAGGCTAGAAAATCCAGACAAAAATACCCCTGCGGGGTTGGTGCGGACCGAACGAAGTTGGCACGTGGCCGTACTTGGTTACTTAGCTTCTAAATCTTGCTCTCTGAAGGTAGTGATATGGACCACACAATGATGTAGTGCGACCGCATGATGACTAGCGCGAACCACGTGAGCTTGTAGCGCGGCTGCATGAACAACTTGACATGGCTTCTGAACTTCTGTGGAGCGGTCTGCGTGAACCTGAAGCGCAGCCGCCGTGGCTGGGTGCGGACCGCATGAACTTGACCGTAGCCGTGCTGTTTGTGTTTTAAAATGACAACTTTATGAAGTTCGTTGGTGCGACCGCATAACACAATTGTGCGGCTGCATGAACTGACTTGAAATTCACCATCTCTGAACTCTTATGGTGCGACCGCATGGCATGATGGTGCGGTCCGCACCAAGTCCCGAGTGTCCTTACTTTAATGATCTTTGACACTTGAGCAGGTTTCACTCCGTTTCGAGCCGATTTTTGACTTTTGTCATCTTGTCGCTCAAACCTACAATCAAGCGCACTTTGTAAGAATTCTGGGTCTATTTTATGGCAATTCATACATAAAGCATAGGCAAGTATGGGCATAAAATGTGTTACAATCACAGTTATCAACTCCCCCAAACTTGAACCTTTGCTTGTCCTCAAGCAAGTAAAATAAGACTCACCCCTCAAAAGGAAACGTCCGAGTAATTCCAGCTTATCCTAAAGTAACCTTAAAAACATTAATTGGGACTAACAATTTCCCTCAATACAAATGCGTCATTAACACATTTTAAAGCTATTACGAACTATGGATCAAATGCGACACAAGAGCATCAAGGGTTGACTCATTTCATCAAGGAGCTTTTCTCAAATACCTTGGTCATTGTGGAACCCAAACTCACACATCCTCAACTCTCCCCAAGCGAACCTCACCTTTTAGTGTAATGACACACAAACCAAGGTTGATGGATTTTTCACTTATTTCTCTCACAAAGGAGGTCATAAGTCCGGCTTTAGGTACCATATGCTTGCCCCTTGTGTAAATATCCACTAATGTAGGTTCCGTTCAACTCAAGATCATATAGGGCTTTTGTGGAGTCATTCTAAAGGCTTTTGGGTAAAGGAATGATATATTTTGTTCTAGTGGGTTCAATATTCCCTCAAGCACTTATTTTGATTCATTTTGGCACACTTTCTTGACTCTTTTTGAGTATTCACTTTTTTTTCGAGGGGTCAGAGAGACACACTTTCTTGACTCTTTTTGAGTATCTAGTTTTCAAGACTTTTTTCACTTT
Organism: Nicotiana glauca; assembly: GCA_026770625.1. Lineage (NCBI taxonomy): Eukaryota > Viridiplantae > Streptophyta > Magnoliopsida > Solanales > Solanaceae > Nicotiana > Nicotiana glauca. The sequence goes on from MU776591.1 coordinate 100,296, forward strand.
TGTTTTCTTTGAATCCCCTTTTGACCTTATTCAATTTGGTCTTTTTCTTTGTTTTTCTTCCTTTTTCATTTCCTTCCTTTTCTTTTGATTTTGTGACTTTTGCCAGATTGTTTCCTTTCTTGTCTCCCTCCCCCAAACTTAGACATTTTCCATCTACTCAAGGGAAGATTTGGGTTACAAGAGAGGGTGTCATTAAAAACGGGTATAGACTTGTAGCTTTTGTTCTTGAAAGAAGAAGGTTTAAGGATCAAGGGGGTTAGCTAGGGATCATTTTAGTGGTAAGTCATGGAATTGTTCAATCTTAGCATTTCAGATCAAGGAGAGCCTACAATCACTTCTCAGGCCAAATTTCACTTAGGATTTTGCCTCAACAAACACTCGGGGCAAGTTGTAGACCATCGGCTAGGAGCTTAGACTCACAATTCGAATTCTCACCACACACACTCAAAGATTGCTAAATATATCGAGTTGAGGGCCCACAATAACCTTAGTTCCAATTCAAGGACACAATGGTCCCACATGACCATATGATGATTGTTTGGTCAACACAAGAGTCTCAAGGCCACCATTTTTCACCATCCTTAACACAAAATTATGTCTTTGACCATGGGATCAAAGGCAAATGTGTTAGGCCCAAGTGAAGCTTGCCTGAGGTCCTCTTAACTATGAAATTTTGAAATCAAAAGAAAACAAATAAAAAACGGACTCAAACCCTTAAGAAGGTTTTCACGCCATCTATCATTGGGAAGAGCCACCCGGTTCGCGCAACACACCACCCTTGGAAAGAACCGTGGTATTAAGAAAACCCTGGGCTTATTGAAAACACCAAAACCAAAACCAAAACAAAAGGCTACGAGCCTCGCTACTAAGCTACAAACAATTTTTTTTAACAAAAATAAAAAAACCAAGTGAATATGTACAATGGGGAGTAAAATATACAACGGGATTAATATATACATACGAGTCTAAAAGTAGCTAAAGTCAAAGGTTATATACAGGCCAACTTTTAAAATCCAAAACATAGACTAGAAATGAAATAAATATATACAGTCATCCAATGTATCAGAATCAAAATAGTAGGGCGCACCATGAATAAAAGCTGGCATTGTCCCCAATGCCAACTACCAAAATAAGCTCAAAAAGAAAGATAAAGGATATAGAAAGGCCCCTCAAGCCTGGTCCACATGCATGGGGTCTCCTGTCGTCCCTGATCCGCTGTAGTAGCCTGGACCTCAGACTGGTCTCCGACCTGCTGCTCTAAAGTTGGTGCAGGATCCTGCTGCTGGAGCGATGGAACCTCCGGCACCTTACCGGAGTGAGTGCCCTAAATCTCAGCCAACTCAATCACCACTCCTTTAGTGCTGGGAAACTTCCTCTTCTTCCTCATAGGCTATGGTGCCTTCTCCTACTGTGGCTCAGGTACTGGGACTACTGCTGGAGGGGCTGGGTCCCCGAATAACAAGTCTAACGGTATCTGATCCGCCATTAGCTTGTCCACATTTGCATGTAGTACTTTGAGCGACTCATTTGATGCCCTGGACTTCCTAATTTTCTTGTGTTCCCGAGCCAACTTCTCCAAGGTTGTGCTATGTGCCCCAACTGGCTTAGTCAAGGCAGTTTGACTCTCAAGTATCTTCTTCTAGTTGGACAGGAGCGTCTACAGAGTTTTCTCAATATATGGAGAAACCTGGATAGTGGCCGGGGTAGACCGGGCCTCAACTAAAGTGGCTTATGTGGACAACTTGGATGTTGCTACATACATCCAATTGTTCAAACAAGCCAATATGATAGCTAACTACTGGGTTGTTAATGGGTTGGTCCGGGAAAAAGGAACTGTAGAGCCAGTTAAAGAACTAGGGCCTGCATAAGAGGATGGCCTATCAACCGGGACAGATATAGCTGGAATAGAGGGAAGCTTTGTAGAAGGCTCGACCTCAACCGGCTCCTCAGACTGGCCGGTCGGGGCAGAGGTAGATGACTTGATTTTCTTTTCCCCCTTAGGGTTATCTAGACCTTGAATACTAAACCAAGAGAAGGAAGCTATTGGGTGCACTGTCACATCATAATGCATTTTCTTCACATTCATGTCCGTAAAATACATTGTTAGAGTGTTTGGGTAAGGATAGTTCCACGAGCTGTCAATCCTCATAGTAGTGATTGCCTTGTACATAACATTCCCCACATTGATAGGGAATCCCGCCATAATGGAAACAATGAGGAAAGCCCTAGGAAGGGGGAGGGTCTGGTCATGAGAAGTGAGATCCAAGCTATTGCACACAAAGGTGAGCCACCCTCTCGCCTCGAAATTCAGATTCTTCCTAAGGATTTTCACCCTTGCCTGTATCCAATCCGGAACAACACCCGGAAGTGCCAAGAACTGTGCCAACCATGGGCGAACCCCCTCCTTCATTGCCAGTTTCTCTAAGTATTGAGTCTCGTCTTCATCCTTGAAACCCAAATAGTCATTGAATGCTTTTCCCGAAAATACAACATTCTTGTTCCGCACTTTGGTCTAAGTGGTATCCTTTTTGGTGTAGGCTACATTTGTGTAGAACTCCTTGACCATGTGCTCGTTTGCATTTACCAACCCATCACTAAAGTGGTCCCACCCGCTTCTCATTTGAAATTGCTCATAGACTCTGGGTAGGAGTGGCAATAGGTCCTTGGTTATGATGCACCTCTCAGGGATGAGATGCCTTTTGGACCACATTTCCTGGAATTTGTGGAAGACCATTAGACTCACAAAGTAGTCTTCTCCCACCTCAGTCTTCCTCATTCATTCAACACCACCAACCTCGGGTACCCCACTAATCGGGACCTCCTCAACACTGTCAGCACTCTCCCCGGATTCTGAAGCTGTAGGGGAAGTGGAGTACTTGCCGCTGCCCGCTGCTGAGCCATCAGACGACTCAGATTGTATAGCTTGTGGATCTTGGGCTGGGACTGAGGGGGCTTGCCCCAAATCAGCTGATAGTTCCTGAGAGGGAAGGTACTCACTCCCCGAATGCTCCTCATCTGTCACTACTTGCTTCCCTGTCTCTAGTTTTGGTTGGGGAGTGAGTTTTTTTAGCTTAGCTTTTCCTCCCCGGGTTGTTTGGAACCACGTCCTCTTTGTTTCACCATTTTCTGCACACAAACGATTCTAACATTGTTAGTATAGTCAAGTGTAGTGTATTATCATATGCATCATAAGGCAGAGCATCAAGAAGCATGTTGCAGGCAATGTAGTCATACAAGAGCCGCGTGGGCCGCGCCAACAGGGCATGCAGCCGCACAGGGAAAACTCAAGTAAATCACCTCTCTGAACATCTTCCATGCAGGCTGCACAAACAAGTGATGCGGCCGTGCGGGACCAACTCGGTCCGCACCAACAGGTCATGCGGCCGCACTGGGCAATTTCTACAATTAAGGCCATTCTAAATCTCACTGACGCGAGCCGTACAAACAAGTAATGCGGCCACACGGGGCATGGAACAGACCGCACAAACATGTCATGCGGCCGCACTGGGCTTTTAATACTGGGACAACTAGGGTTCAACAAAAATAAGGCAAATCTTGCACGTTTTAGTATCCTACTTTGTCCCTACTTGTTTATAATATGCCCATCATATCAATGAACAACAAGAACACCCTAAACTATCCTAAACATAAATAATTAAGAACAAAAAAGAAAAATAAAAATTGAAGAAGTTATCACTAAGGAAACATGTATAAAATTTAAATTAATACTAATTAACAACTAATGTGAGAGATATATAACCAGGAAAGTGAAGAAATGCTTTTGATGATAATGCAAATGAGAGTCTCAAGATGAACAGTGAAAAATTAGGGTTCAGAGGTCGAGTTGGCGAAAAGTTCTCAATGAAGCCCTAGGGGTCTATTTATGGAAAAAGGAAATGGGCCCCCAATTTTCCTTACACCACACTGCTTAAAACCTCTGATGCGGCCGCACAAACATGGGAAGCGGCCGCGTGGTACAATGCGGACCACACAATTCTGGGATGCGGCCGAGCAAACTCAGTTCAGAGACTCCTCACATTTGATCTTTACCAGTGCAGACCGCACAAGTAGGAGTGCGGCCGCACTGACCAACTTCAGTGCACAGTTGTTTTGCGCTGGTTTAACATAAGTCCTGCAACATCTCACATAAAATCCTAACCTACAAAGAAATCAAAAAGAAAGAAAAAAGACATGGGTTGCCTCCCAAGAAGCCCTTAATTTAACATCGGGGCACGACGCATGTTACCATCATATCACTTCAAATTAATAAGTGCCACCACGTGGCTGTCATCAATATTTCCCAAGTAGTGCTTGACAGGATGCCCATTTACCCTGAACACTTCACCATTCTTGTTTTTAAGATCAAGAGCACCGAAGGGAGTTACAAAGATCACTTCAAAGGGACCACTCCATTTAGATTTTAGCTTCCGCGAAAATAACCTTAGACGAGAATTGAAAAGAAGAACCATATCGCCCACCTTGAATTCTTTTCCCCGAGCATACTTATTGTGGAGGTACTTCATCTTGTCCTTATACAAGGACGAGCTGGAGTAAGCATGTATTCTAAACTCATTAAGTTCATTCAATTGTTCCACTCGGAGGTTGACAGCAACATCCCATTCCAGGTTCAATTTTTTCAGTGGCCACATAGCCTTATGTTCTAGTTCCACCGGCAGATGACAAGCCTTACCAAACACCAATCGATATGGAGACATACCAATCGGAGTCTTGTAAGCCGTCCGATAAGCCCAAAGAACGTCATCCAAATTCTTTGACCAATCGGTCCTATTTGAATTCACGGTTTTGGACAAAATACTCTTAATTTACCGATTTGAAACCTCCACTTGGCTGCTTGCTTGAGGATGGTAGGGGGTGGTCACCTTGTGGTTAACTCCATATTTAGCGAACAAAGAGTCAAAGGCCTTGTTGTAAAAATGGGACCTCCCATCACTAATGATAGCACGAGGGGTTCCAAACCTAGTGAAGATATTCTTTTTAAAAAATGCCACGACTCTCCGGGCTTCATTATTGGGAAGAGCCACGGCTTTAACCCACTTTGACACATAATCCACCGCCACGAGAATATACGCGTTCCCCCAAGAGCTTACAAACGGGCCCATGAAATCAATGCCCCACACATCAAAAATATCTACCTCTAGAATTGTGTTAAGAGGCATCTCATCCCTCTTAGAAATCCTGCCAGCTCTTTGGCATGCATCACATTTCTTCACCAAATCGCTTGCATCTTGAAACAAAGTCGGCCAATAAAAGCCGCAACTTAAAACCTTTGACGCCGTCCTCACCCCCCCTCCATGATGACCACCACAAGGAGAAGAGTGGAAAGCCTCCAAAATGTTCAATTGTTCTTCTTCCGGGACACATTGGTGAATCACACCATCGGTACAAACTTTAAACAAGTAGGGCTCATCCCAATAGTAATCCAAACTATCCCGTTTGAGCTTCTTCCTTTGGTTAGAAGAGAGATCATACGGGACTATACCGGTCACAAGATAATTGGGCACATCGGAAAACCACGACATATCATGCTTAGATACCGCAAGGAGTTGTTCATTGGGGAAAGCATCATTTATCTCAACACCATTGCTCAGTCTCCCATCTTCCTCTAGCCGGGACAAATGACCCGCGACTTGATTCTCACTTCCTTTTTCTATCCAAAATATCTAGATCAAATTCTTGCAAGAGTAGTACACATCTCATCAACCTCGTCTTCGAATCTTTCTTTGTCATCAAATACCTAATGGCGGCATGATCAGTATGGATAATCACCTTGGCCCCCATACGGTATGGTCGAAACTTTTCCATGGTGAACACAATAGCGAGCAACTCCTTCTCGGTGACTGTATAGTTTCTTTGAGCCTCATTCATCGTCTTGCTTGAGTAGTACACCAGATGGAATATTTTGTTGATTCTTTGGCCAAGCACCACACCAACTGCTACATCACTCGCATCACACATAAGTTCAAAAGGCAATTCCAGTTGGGTGCGGTGATGATGGGAGTTGTGGTCAATTTATGTTTCAACAATTCAAATGACTCCATACACCTCTCATTAAAGACAAACTTCACATCCTTTTCCAACAGTTTACAAAACGGGTTCACAACTTTTGAAAAACCCGGCGTGGCCCATGAAACTCCTCACCCCTTTGACAGAAGTAGGGGGAGAGAGCCTTGAGATGACCTCTATTTTTGCCTTATCGACTTCAATACCATGCTTTGAGATTTTGTGCCCTAAGACAATACCCTCTTGCACCATGAAGTGACATTTCTCCCACTTTAGTACAAGATTAGTTTCATTACATATTTTCAACACCTTGCCCAAGTTCACTAGGCATTATTCAAACGAGTCCCCCACCACACTAAAATCGTCCATGAAGAGCTCCAGAATATCCTCCACCATGTTGGTGAACATTGCCATCATACATCTTTGGAAGGTCACCGGGGAGGTCCATGAACTATCCGATATTGGGTAGACTACACCGGCGTCCAACCACTTGATAACCTCTTTATTGACTACCTCTTTCATAGCTTCATTTAGTCATCTTTGGTGTTCAAGGGACGGCCTTGAATATTCCTCAAAAATGATTTTATGCATGCAAAAAGCGGGGATTATACACCGAATATCTGCCAACGTCCATCCAATTGCCCGCTTGCGCTTTTGTAGCACCGCCAAAGTGGCATCCACCTGCAAGTTAGTTAAGCAAGATGAAAGAATAACATGCAAAGTAAAATTAGGACCCAAGTATTTATACTTGAGGTGAGGAGGAAGTGGTTTCAACTCCAACACCGGCGGCTCCTCAATAGATGGTTTTGTTGGGGGAGTTTTACGATTCTCAAGTTCCAATGATAACTTCCTAGGCTCATAAGAGTATGAGCCCATACTAGTAAAAGCATTTACAAATTCAATTTCACTAGTATCATCATTAGCCTCCATGTTCAAAAGCACCGCTTCAAGTGGATCTTCAACATTAATCATTGCGCTTGTGTCATCCACTATCACCGCCGTGACAATGTCAACAAACGAGCACACCTTGGTACTATTTGGTTGCCTCATAGACTTGCACACATGGAACACCACCTTTTCATCACCAACTCGGAAAGTTAACTCTCCCGCCTCGACATTAACCAAAGCCTTCTCCGTTGCTAGAAAAGGTCTTCCAAGGATAATTGGGACTTCAAAGTCCAGCTCACAATCTAGTATCAAGTAGTCGGCCGACAAGATGAACAAGGACATCGTCGATTATACCCAAAACGCTTCATTGACCTATCCGTCATTTGGAGCCTCATTGAAGTCGGGTAAGGTTGCCCGATTTCCAAAGTTTTGAAACCGAATATGGCATTAAGTTGATACTGGCCCCCAAGTCACAAAGGGCTTTTGCAAAGTTGGCTCTTCCAATAGTGCATGGGGTAGTGAATGCACCTGGGTCCTCAAGTTTATGAGCCATGGAGTGTACAATTGTGCAAACTTTATGGGTCATCTTGATTGTCTCACACTCCATTAATCTCTTCTTTGTAACCAAATCCTTCATGAATTTCGCATACCCCGGCATTTGCTTGAGTGCCTCCACCAAAGGCACATTGATAGTCAAACTCTTCATCATCTCAATGAATTTATTAAATTGGTTATCACCCTTTTGCTTGGCCAAACGTTGAGGGTAGGGCGGGGGAGGCCTAGGCAAGGGTGCCTTGGTTTTGGGCACCTCCGGCTCGGCATATCTATGACATGTTCCCTAGACGGGTTTACGTTCTCTTGTGTCTCCTCCTCAGCCTCATGAATTTCAATTCGTACATCATTTCTTGCACTTGGTTTCACTACATCATCAACCCCCGTATGTATATCATCATCATGGAACTCATCTTCATCCACCGTGACTTGATTCTCTCTTGAGGCATGCACATCACCGCCTCGTCCACTTCGCTGGTCACTGCAATCACATGGTTGTTGTGCCCACCCTTAGGGTTTAATACCGTGTCACTTGGTAGAGCACCCTTTGGGTGAGTATTTAAGGATTGTGAAATTTGACCAAGTTGCACCTCCAAGTTACGGATGGAAGTGTTGTGCGAAGCCAATTGCGCATCAGAGTCTTGGTTCTTCTTCATCATTTGGTCAAACATAACCTCAATTATCCCAAATTCATTGCTTGAAGAACTAGAACCTTGAGATTGAAACTATGGTGGGTTGTTCGGTTGTTGAAAAATTGGGGGCCTTTGAAAGCCTTGCCCCCGATTACCTTGACCGCCATTGTTGTTCCACCCCCTTGACCATTGTTATTTTTCCAATTGTTGTTGTTGTTTCCATTCCAATTTCCACCATTGTTACCTTGATTCCCCCAATTGTTGTTTTGGTTATTCCCATTCCAATTTCCACCGCCTTGTTGTTGATTATTGTTATTCCAATTTCCACCTCCTTGTTGATTACCCCAATTCCCTTGGGATCACCATTGTTGATTGCCTTGGTTTCCTCTATTTCCTTGGTAGTTGTTAACATATTGACAATACTCACTTTGCACATCATAACACTCATTTGAAAAACCACTACCATCATCATAGTTGTCACAATTTCCTTGAGGTTGTTGCCCCTTTTGCCTTCTTTTCATCATATTCACTCCTTCTATGGCATTGACTTGGCGTGGGTTTTGAACTTGTTGCAATTGCACCTTTGCCAATTGATTCATTATTGTTGTGAGTTCGGCAATGTCTTGGCCGTGGCCATGCAACTCCTTATGCAAATGTATGACATTAGGATCACTTTGAGGAACATTTGCCCGGCTTTGCCGTGCTGAAGAAGTATCGGCCATTTCGTCTAACACATAAAAAGCTTCATTGTACTGGAGCTTCATAAAATTTCTACCCGCCAATTGGTTCACAATACATTTGTTTGTTGTGTTGAGCCCCTATAGAACGTTTGTTGAATCATCACATCATTCATATCATTATTTAGACACTCTTTGACCATAGTTCTAAATCTCTCCCATATTTCATGCAAAGGTTCCGTTGGCTCTTATTTGAAAGCTAAAATCTCATCACGGAGCGCCGCCATGTGAGCCATGTGACTTGGAGAAAAGAACTTGGCAATGAACTTGTCCGCCAATTCATGCCACGCGGTCATGGAATGATTTGGAAGCCTTTCTAACCAATCCAATGCTTTCCCCCAAAGTGAGAATAGGAAAAGCCTCAATCTCAAAGCATCCTCGGACACATTGGTTTGTTTACTCCCCCAACAAGTATCTACGAACCCCTTGAAGTGCTTGTATGCATTTTGGTCGGAGGCGCCCGTAAAATACCCTCTTTGCTCGAGAAGTGTCAACATAACATTGGTGATTTGAAAATTTCCCGCCCGAATTCGGGGAGGAACTATGGCACGTGCATAACCCTGGTTTGGAAAGACCCTTGGCACTACTCTTGGTGGAGGTGAAGGAGGGTTTGGGATTTGACCATTAGGATTTGCATTAGCATTTCTACCTCTCCGTGGTATTTGTGGTACCTGGAGCTCATCTTGTTCAGCATCATCAACATCCTCCCCCACGACCACGTTGTTAAGAGGGACATTTCCGTGTAGAGAAATTTGTACCCGATGGATCGACACAAATAACGTTAGTAAAAAGAAGGAAAGAGAAGCAAAATACAAAACTAGCTACGCAAATAGTCAACACCGTAAGCTCCCCAGCAACGGCACCAAAAAGTGATCTTTACCAGTGCGGACCACACAAGCAGGTATTCCCGAAAGCGAAATACAAAACTAGCTACATAAATAGTCAATACGTAAGCTCCCCGGCAACGAAGCCAAAAAGTGATCGCAGCGGACTCAACCTTAGGAAGAGTGGGCGGTAATACTTTTACCTAATAGTGGTATCATGGTCAATTTCCACAGGGAGCTAGAAAAGGGAGTTGAGTATTTGTTTGGTCTAGAAATGCGTTTTGGCTCCTAATTGTACTTCTACCATTTTTGGGTTTTTGTAATTATCAAATACAATTAAACAACTACTAATTAAAACTAAGTTATGCTAAAATATTAATTCTAGGTTGTATGCAAGATAGAGAAAGGCAATAGGGTCGTGGCATTTGCCTAGGTGGTCAACTAACGGGTAGAGATTCCTAATACAAGAATCATGATTATGGGGCTTATACTATAACCATTTCACGATTGTACTTAGTCTCACACCTCTCAGTAGAGAGAGTGATTTTGCCCAATTGACTCTCTCGAGACCAATTGGATAGGCTAATATTCCCAAGCAACTTAGGGTTCAAGTTGGGTAATTACTCTCTCAAGGTTTAACCCGTTAATTGGGACTACCATTCTCATGGGTCCATCCCAATTCCTTGTTGGGTCAATTTTGGAGTCATAGACACTCCCTTCAAGAAGATTCAAGACCCACTAAGCTAGACTTAGTGTTTGCAACCACCAAATCCTAATTAAATCATAAAATTAACCCAAATAGAAAACACCCAAGATCATTCAAGCATTAAACAATCGCATCCATTAATTACCCACACTAGGATTGAGCCACAACCCTAGCTAATGGGTTTAGCTAGACATAATAGAAACAGAAATTGAAGAAATAGTTGATAAAATCGACATATTAATTAACTACAATGTTAATCTACAAGAATCCACGATAAAGCAAGATGAAGATGCCCAAAATAGGCTAAAACTTGAGTCTCATGAGAGAAGCTTAATATCTAATACAAAATACTTAACCTAAAAATGGAAAAATGTTATATTTATACTAGGCTGGAAAATTCAAACAAAAATACCCCCGCGGGGCTAGTGCGGACAGCACGAAGTTGGCACGTGGCCGCACTGGGTTACTTAGCTTCTAAATCTTTCCCTCTGAAGGTGGTGATGCGGACCGCACAATGATGTAGTGCGACCGCATGATGACTACGCGGACCGTGTGAGCTTGTCGCACGGCCGCATGATGGCTTGACATGGCTTCTGAACTTCTGCGGTATGGTCCTCGTGAACCTGAAGCGCGGTCGCAGTGGCTGGGCATGAACCGCGTGCACTTGACCACTGCCTCCCCACTTGTGTTTGAAAATGGCAACTTTCTGAAGTTCGTTGGTGCGACCGCATGATACAATTGCGCGGCCACATGAACTGACTTGAAATTCACCATCTCTGAACTCCTATGGTGCGACCGCATGGCATGATGGGGCGGTCCGCACCAAGTCCTGAGTGTCCTTACTTTAATGATCTTTGACACTTAAGTAGGTTTCACTCCGTTTCAAGCAGACTTTTGAATTTTGTCATCTTGTCGCTCAAACCTGCAATCAAGCGCACTTTGTAAGCATTCTGGGTCTATTTTATGGCAATTCATACATAAAGCATAGGCAAGTATGGGCATAAAACATGTTAAAATCACAGTTATCAAGATAACCGGGAGCCGAACATATCACACACTACCTCGGCAGTGCTGGATGGAAGGCAAGGCTCCTCAGTCTAAGTGCATAGTATATATATGTAGATATAGTATATATAGTGTATTATATATACTAAGTGTATTATATGTACTAAGTGTATAGTATATATATGTAGATATAGTATACTGTATTATATATACTAAGTGTATAGTATATATATGTAGATATAGTATACTGTATTATATATACTAAGTGTATAGTATATATATGTAGATATAGTATAGTGTATTATATATACTAAGTGTATAGTATATATATGTAGATATAGTATAGTGTATTATATATACTAAGTGTATAGTATATATATGTAGATTAATATTTCGTGTATTATAAATACTAAATGTATTATATGTACTAAGTGTAAAGTATAGATATGTAGATATAGTATAGTGTATTATATATACTAAGTGTATTATATATTGAGTTTTTAATAGTGTTATATTCCTCAACTTTGGTTGCGTTCATGATTTGGTGACGCTGTTCATGAGTGAGATAATTATCCCACCAACCTTTAAGTTGACTAGTAAATTTGGCAATAATCATTTCTGCTATTGCCCTATCTGTATTTTTATTAACCTTATAGATAGAACTGTACATAAGCATTCTATGTACTGATGTATAGACCTGTCTGCAAGATATTGATAATCCTAGTATTAAGATTACCGAGCTAAATACAACTGCTAGTTTTTCTAAAGAAAATACTGCTAATAAGTTGCTTGGAGCAATTGATTTTTCTAAAGATGAATTTCTGGAAAAACTCCAAAATTTTATCACCCAAAAGTTTTTAATAAAAATAACTCTTTTAATAGACTACAATTTTAAAAAAGAGTTTGTTGCTTTATTTTATAGTGGAGCAGATTTAAATTGTGTAAACGAAGTAGTAATACCCTCCAGATATTTTCATAAAACCACTCATCATTTAAAAAATGCTAGTGGTAATTCAGTGGGTATTTTATATAAATTGCCTAAAGCTTACATTTGCCAACAGGATACATGTATTCTTGAAACTTTTGTTTTGGTATAATGCCTTTTTTATATTGGGATACAAAAAGTTTTACCGGTACTTACGATGGTAAGAGCATCACTTTTAAGTTTATAATTCAGCCTGTCCAACGATTTCTTAATGAGATTATTTCTAATAATATTTCTTCGAAAGTAAATCAAATTGAATTCTTGAAAAATGAAATTTGTTCTATTACAGTTGAATAGGATTTAAAGAATCCTAAGCTAGTTGAGAAAATAAATCTTCTCAAAAACTAGTTTTCTGCTTCCATTTGTGGAGACCACCCAAATCAATTTTGGAGCAAAAAAAAGCATATCATAAATCTTCCTTATGAAGAAGATTTCTTGGAGGATAATATCCCTACCAAGGCTTGACCTTGTAAAATGTAGTCTGGATATTTGGAGTTATGCAAAAAAGAAATTACTTCTTTACAGCAGAAGGGTTTGATCAGAACCTCAAAGTCCAAATGGTCTTGTACTGTTTTTTATGTACACCAGCATGCTGAACAGGAACGAGGAGTTCCTAGATTAGTTATTAACTATAAACATCTCAATAAGGTTTTGAAATGGAGTAGATATCCTATTCCTAATAAAAATGATTTGCTTGGTAGACTGCACAATGCCGTTATATTTTCAAAATTTGATTTAAAATCAGGTTATTGGCAAATATCGATATCTGAATTAGATAGATATAAAACTGCTTTTAATGTGCCAATGGGCCAATACGAATGGAATATTATGCCTTTTGGTTTGAAAAATGATCCCTCTGAATTTCAAAAAATTATGAATGATATCTCTCTTCCTTATACGGATTTCATAATTGTATATATTGATGATATTCTAGTATTTTCGAAAAATATAGAATCTCGTTTTAAACATTTAGATTTATTTAAAAAGATTATTATTCAAAATTGTTTAGTTATATCATCCAATGTGCCAACTTACTCATAAGTTATAATAGAGGATACCAATGAAAACCTTGAGGTTTATAATCGAAAGGACACAAAAGAGTTAATAATTCTTTTGGAACAATCCGACCTTAATGGAAGGATAATCCATGGCAATTAATGGCCAGATATTTTTCTACAGCGTTATACGCTACTCCTGCTTATAAATACAAGATGCACTATGAGATAATACTCTCAACAACAGGATCTGCCGAAATTCAGCATTTTTATCCTGCAAATACCAAGAAAACTTGTTTTTCAAATATTATAATCAAGAATGTTATACCTGCGGATGAATGGGGTATTAGTACCCCTAAAGATCGTGAATATACTCACACGAACCAAAAAGTCTCGGTCAAATTCAATTATTGGGACTATGTTGAAAGTTTTAATAAAACTTTGCTTTATGAGAATCGTAATAGAAAGCATTCATGGTTTATTAAACTCTGTTCTACTATGAACAACCAACATATTCCAAATTGGTTCTTTAAATGGTGGAAATTATATGGTCCATCATTAGAAATACTCTGACGACCCGGCCGGTCATCTTAAGAATTAATGCCCCGATCCCCTATTAACTACTTCCCCTAAGTTCATTTCTAATTTTTTGGTTTGCCAGGACGTTCGATGTTGGGTTTCGGAGAGTTTTGGGATACTTAGCCCCTAAATGAGTGCTTAAGTGTTGAAAAACAGTCCGTAGTTGGAACAATGTGAAGACGACCTCGAAATGGAAATCTGACGGTTCCATTAGCTCCGTTAGGTGATTTCGGAATGCATTTTGGATGTCCGTAGCTCACTTAGGCTTGGAATGCCGAAGTTTGAATTTTTGAATTTTTGAATTTTCCGGCCCGATAGTGAGTTTTTGATCTAGGTGTTGGAATGGAATTCCGGAAGTTGAAGTAGCTCCGTCATGTCATTTGGGATGTGTGCGCAAAATTTCAGGTTATTTGGACGTGTTTTGGTTAGGTTTTTGATTGAAAGTGTATTTTGATAAAATTTGAAGTTCTTAGGCTCAAATCCTTGTTTAATTCGAGTTTCCGGTATTGTTTTAGGTGGTTTAAGTATTGGTGAGCCTAAATTTTGGGTGATTGAAAGTGTATTTTGAAAAAATGGGCTCACCCCTTGAATGATGTTATGGGAGATGTCTGTAGGTTTGGTTGAGATCCCAGGGGCCTCGGGTGTGTTTGAGATGCTCAACGGAGCATTTTAGAGTTTGAAAGGTTGTAGAAAATCTTCAGCAGTTGCAGGTCTCACTTTCTTCTTCGCGTTCGCGTAGCCCTGAGTTCATTCCTCTTCGCGTTCACGCCCTCCCCTATGCATTCGTGTAGTGTAGTCTGGGGTGGGGTGGGAACCAGTTAACCCTTTGTGTTAGTGACCAATGCATCGCGTTCGCGATGCTTGGTATTTTTCATCCTTCACGTTCGCATCAACCTCGTCGTGTTCACATAGATCTACCGGGCTCTAAGGGGTGAGCCCATTTTTTCTTCAACGCGTTCTCATGCCCTTCGACGTGTTCGCGTAACTCATGAACCCATGCCTTCGCGTTCACACTCTTTCTTTCACGATGACGAAGGGCATTTTTGGCACTTTCTATTTTCCTTCTCCGCGAACACAACCCCGCGTTCACGATGAGTTAAATGTCTGGACAGTATTTAACATTTCAAAAATGAGTGTTAGCCATTTTTATCAAAATACAAGCTTGGGAGCTCAGATTTGGGAGAAATTTCGAAGGTTTTTCGTGGGCAACGATTCTCTACTCCCTTATGCTTCAAACCTACTAATCTAATCACGAATTCCTCCTTAATTTTCGAATTTTTGAATGAAAAATGGGGAAAACTTCTTAGACCAAACTATTGAGTTTTGAGTGGGTGTCTGACCTCCGATTTGGGAGATTTTTATATGGTTAGACTCGCGAGAGTACGAGGGTTCTGAAAATGTGAAAATTATCCGATTTCGAGACATTGGCCTAAGGGGCATTTTGGTCATTTTACCTAATTTCGTGTCTTCTCTTTGAATTTAATAGTAGAATCAATTGCTTGAGATGTTATTTACGATATATAATAGAATTGAATAGATTTGGGCCATTTGGAGTCGGATACTCGTGGCAAAAGTGTGATTTCGACTTGATTTTAGAGCCGGTTCGAGGTAAGTGGCTTGTATAACCTTTTTATCGGGGACCTTTCCCCTTAGGATATGATATTTGGTAACTGAGTGCCTTGTACATGATGTGACGAGCGCGTACTTGAGCTAATTATTGAAAATCCGATTTTTACTTATAATATTGAGATTGAGTTTCTTTCGTATTCGCTTTATCTTACTTGCAATTATAACCTGTGTTAGATTAGAAAATCATGTTTAGTTGATTTAACTTGATAATTTGCTTAAGTTTCCTTGACTGTACTACGTGAAGAATGTTAGGCTAATATTACCTGTTGCTTGCCCTTTGTACTTCATTTTTGAAAATCTTCTAGTTGTGGTTGCGTATTTAGTTTGGGACTACGGATGTGGGATTCCGGTAGCTCCCCCCATTGTTTGTTTACTTTGGGACTACGGGTTCGATTCACGGTAGATCCCCCTGCACTTTTACTTTGGCAATGCAGGTTAGATTTCTGATAGATCCCCCCTTACCCATTGATAGTTGGAATACGGGACTGTATCCTGGGAGATCCTTCAGATTTACACATATGATGGACTAGGGGACGATATCCCGGGAGATCTACTGGACAGTTGAGACAAGGAATACAGGACGGTATCCTGGGAGATCCTCATTATTATCATTGGTATTGAGTTGTACTTATTCCGTGTTTATTCTGTTCTTTGTGTAGTTGTTATTGCCTTATTTAACTTGTCTATTCTCACTGCTGTACTCATTATTACTGTCAGTTTTCATATTGTTAATTCATAATATGTTATTTGACCTCAGTAGGACCCTGACCTTCCTCGTCACTACCCAACTGAGGTTAGGCTTGGAACTTACTGAGTACCACTATGGTGTACTCATGCCCCTGCTGCGCATGTTTTTCATGTGGAAATCTAGGTACCTCCAATCAGGCATACCATCTTCGAGGCAAAGAGATCTAGCGGAGACTTCGAGTATGTACATTTCTATTAGCCTGTGGTTCCCGTGAGTTAGTAGTTAATCTATCATTTTCTTTCGGTTGTTTAGACATTCTGGAGTTAGAGCAGCATATTACATTTCTATTAGCCTGTGGTTCCCGTGAGTTTTCTGGTTTTAGGATGAGATTTTTTACTTCCGCGATTTATTTATGGGTTGTATATGCCTGGTGGCACTTATATACAATTTTCTTCTAGTTTTTCTTATTTTAATTAAATATTTTTTGCATGTTATATAAATTTCCGCATTGTTAGGCTTACCTAGTTGTAGGAACTAGGTGCCATGATGACATGTTCATGGAGGGTGAATTGGGGTCTTGACAAGTTGGTATCAGAGCTCTAGGTTCGTAATAGTCACGGAACACAGGCCGGTTTATTAGAGTCTCGCTGATTGGTACAGAGACGTCTGCACTTATATACGAGAGGTTATGTAACTGTTTAGGAAAAATCTTCATTTCACTTGAATTCCTTGTCATGCGATATTTTTGACATCAATTCTAAAATTCTGTCTTCTAGTCTCTCACAGATGGCAAGGACACATGCTACTCGAGATGATCAGGCACCCGCACCCCCTCCTATAGCCGTCAGAGGCCGGGGCCGGGGCAGAGGTCGAGGACACGCAGGTGGTGCAGCTAGAGCACCTGCGCGAGCTGCCGCCGAGGCACCACCAGCAAATCCAGTCGGAGCCCAGGCACCTGGCACGCCTACTACTGCCACTACTACTCCAGCTGTCCAGGAGACTTTGGCTCAGTTTATGAGTATGTACACCACCTTTGCTCAGGCAGGGTTGTTTCCCCTTTCTGTAGCCATATCCCAGGCCAGGTAAGGAGCACAGACTCCCTCCGTCCGCACTCCTGAGCAGCGAGTGCAGGTTGAACAGGCTCCCAAAAATATTCCTACTGCGCCTCCAGTGCCAGTTCAACCCGAGGACGGGTCTGCTGCTTCAGAGAACAAGCAGCGGAGACTTGAGAGGTTCAAGAAATATGATCCCCCAGTATTCAGTGGATTAGCATTAGATGCTGCCTTGGGATTTCTAGAGGAGTGTCACTATATTCTTCGCACTTTGGGCATAGTGGAGTCCAGTGGGGTTTCTTTCACTGCTTTTCAGCAGGTAGTGAGCATTGCTAGGAGGATCGAGGGTATGCTCGCCAGGGAGCGAGTAGAGAGAGAGGCTAAGAGGTCTTGAGAGTCGGGTCACTACTCTGGTGCTCGTACCCCATCAGAAGGTCATTATGACAGAGGTTATGCGGGTCGCCCCATCCATTCAACTTTTCCAGCAGCCAGCAGTGCTCCAGCTTCGCCTATACCTCAGGAGCCTTACTATGCACCTCCAGTTTCTAGTGCACCTCCTGCGCTGGGTACTTCCAGGGGTCAACACAGAAGACCTGGCCCTAGTCAGTCACAATCACCGCGTCCTCCCAGAGATTGTTTTGAGTGTGGTGATACACGTCACACGATTAGGGACTGCCCCAGACTTGGTAGGGGTGTAACTTTACAGACTACTCAGCGACAGCGTGCTCCTAAGAGTTCTCAGACCATGATCACAGCTCCAGCTGCTACCCCACCTGCCCAGCCGGCTAGGGGGGAGGTCGGGGAGATAGAGGTCACCCTCGAGAGAGGGGCCGAGCAAGATATTATGCTATTCCTTCTCATACCGAGGTTGGTACCTCTGACTCTATCATTATAGGTATTATACTCGTTTGTCATAGGGAGGCATAGGTTCTATTCGATCCGGGCTCTACTTATTCTTATGCGTCTTCTTACTTTTATCCGTATTTAGGTGTGACTCAGGATTTTTTGGGTTCCCTCATATATGTTTCTACTCCTGTGAGAGATTCTCTTATTGTGGACCACGTTTATTGGTCATGTTTGGTTACTATTCATGGTTTTGAGACCAGAGCAGATTTATTGTTACTCGGTATGGTTGATTTTGACATTATTTTTGGCATGGATTAGTTGTCACCCCAGTTTACTATTCTTGATTGTCATGCCAAGACCATGACGTTGGCTATTCCATGTATTCCACGTATTGAGTGGAGTGGTACTTTAGATCACACTCCCAGTAGAGTTATCTCTTTTCTTAAAGCTCAACGCATGGTTGAGAAAGGGTGTGCAGCGTATTTAGCTTATATGAGAGATGTCAGTGATGATACCCCTTCTATTGATTCGGTTCCAGTTGTATGGGATTATTCCGATGTGTTTCCAGCTAATCTTTCAAGCATGCCGCCCGATAGAGACATTGATTTTGGCGTTGATCTATTGCTGGGCACTCAGCCCATTTCCATTCCTCCGTATCATATGGCTCCTCCTAAGTTGAAGGATCAGTTATAGGAATTGCTTGGTAAGGGTTTTCTTCGACCCAGTGTTTGACCGTGGGTGCTCCTGTTTTGTTTGTAAAGAAGAATGATGGTTCTATGCATATGCGTATTGATTATCGCCATCTGAACAAGGTTACAGTGAAGAACAATTATCCTTTTCCTCGTATTGATGATCTATTTGACCAGCTTCAGGGCACACAAGTGTTTTCTAAGATTGACTTGCGCTTAGGTTACCATCAGTTGAAGATTCGGGAGCCAGATATCATGAAGACTGCCTTTAGGACTCGGTATGGTCATTACGAGTTCCTTGTTATGTCATTTAGGCTGACCAATGCCCCAACAACTTTTATGCATTTGATGCATAGTGTGTTCAGACTATATCTTGACTTGTTCGTTATTGTTTTTATTGATGATATTCTGGTGTATTCCCAAATTTGGGAAGATCATGAGCAACACCTGAAGACCGTGCTTCAGACCTTGAGGGAGAAGAAGTTACATGCAAAGTTCTCAAAAAATGAGTTTTGGTTAAGTTCTGTGGCATTCTTAGGCCACGCGATTTTAAGTGATGGTATTCGGCTGGATCCCAAGAAGATAGAGGCCCTACAGAGTTGGCCCAGGCCATCCTCAGCTAGAGAGATTTGCAGTTTCCTTGGTTTGGTGGGCTACTACCATCGTTTCGTGGAGGGATTTTCATCGATTGCGGCCCCTATGACCCGATTTACCCAGAAGGGTGCCCCATTTCAATGGACAGAGGAGTGTGAGGCGAGCTTTCAGAAGCTCAAGACATCTTTGACGATAACCCTAATTTTGATGTTACCTATCGGTTCAAGGTCTTATACTTTCTATTCTGATGCCTCGAGAGTTAGCCTTGGAGCGGTGTTGATGCAGGACGGTAGGGTGATTGCCTACACGTCCAAACAGTTGAAGATACATGAGAAAAACTACCATGTCCACGACCTCGAGTTAGCTGCTATTGTTCATGCCTTGAAGATCAAGCGTTATTATTTGTACGGTGTGCCTTGTGAGATTTATACTGACCATCGGAGCTGGCAATACTTACTCAAGCAAAATGACCTAAATATGCATTAGAGGAGGTGGTTGGAGTTGCTGAAGGATTATGATATCACTATCCTGTATCACCCGGGCAAGGCCAATGTGGTGGTGGATGCCTTGAGTCACTGAGCGGAGAGTTTGGGGAGTTTGGCATATCTATCAGCTTCAGAGAGGCCTATGGCGATGAATGTTCAGGCCTTAGCCAGCCAGTTTGTGAGATTGGATCTTTCGGAGCCTAGTCGGGTTCTTACTTGTGTTGTTTCCCGGTCTTTCTTATTTGATCATATCAAGGAGCAACAGTATGAAGACCCTTATTTGCTTGTCCTTAAGGACAAGGTTCAGCATGGAGATGCCAGAGATGTGACCATCGGAGATGACGGGGTATTGAGGATGCATGCCGGATTTGTGTGCCCAATGTTGATGGTCGAAAGTTGATTGTAGCAGAGGCCCATAGTTCGCGGTATTCCATCGATCCAGGTGCAATGAAGATGTATCAGGACTTGAGGTAGCACTATTGGTGGAGGCGAATAAAGAAAGATATAGTTAGTTATGTGTTTAGATGCCTCAACTGCCAGCAAGTATGAGCACCGGTGCCTGGGTGGGTTGCTTCAGTAGATAGATATTCCGGAGTGGAAATGGGAGCGCATCACCATGGACTTTGTATCAAGACTCCCACGGACCTTGAAGAAGTTTGATGCTATTTGGGTCATTGTGGATCGACTGACCAAGTCTACTCATTTCATTCCTGTGTGTACCACTTATTCATTGGAGCGGTTGGCGGAGATTTATATCCTGGAGATCGTCCGTCTGCACGGTATTCTAGTTTCTATCATTTCGGACAAAGGTACTCAGTTTACATTGTGGTTCTGGAGAGCCGTGCAGAAGGAGTTAGGCACTCGAGTGGAGTTGAACACAACATTTCACCCCCAGACTGACAGACAGTCCGAGCGTACTATTCAGATTCTTAAGGATATGCTTCGTGCGTGTGTGATTGAGTTTGGAGGGTCTTGGGATCATTTCTTGCCATTGAGTTTGCTTCCAATAATAGTTATCAGTCCAGCATTTAGATGGTGTCATATGAGGCTTTATATGGTAGGAGGTGTAGATCCCCGGTGGGTTGGTTTGAGCTGGGTGAGGCCAGGCTATTGGGCACAAAGTTTGTTCAGGATGCATTGGAGAAGGTTAAGATGATTCAGGATAGACTCTATACAGCCCAGTCCAGACAGAAGAGTTACACGTATCGGAAGGTTCGGGAAGTGTCATAAATGGTTGGTGAGCGGGTTCTCCTTCGGGTTTTACCTACGAAAGGCGTCATGAGGTTTGGGAAGAAAGGAAAGTTGAGTCCGAGGTTTATTGGCCCTTTTGAGATCTTGAGACAAGTTGGGGAGGTTGCCTATGAACTTGTCTTACCTCCCTGTTTGGACGTAGTCCATCCGGTATTTCGTGTTTCAATGCTCCGGTGGTATCACGATGATCCATCGCACGTGTTGGATTTCAGTTCAGTCCAATTGGACAAGGATCTATCCTATGTTGAGGAGCTAGTGGCTATATTGGACAGGCATATCAGAAAGTTGTGGTCAAAGAACATAGCTTCAGTGAAGGTTTATTGGCGGGGTCAGCCGGCCGAGGAGGCGACCTGGGAGACCAAGCAGGATACGTACAACAGTTACCCTCATCTTTTCACTACTTTAGGTATGTTCTCTATGCTCGTTCGAGGAAAATGAATGTTTAAGTGTAGGGGGATGTGACGATCCGGCCGGTCGTCTTAAGAATTAACGCCTCGATCCCCTATTAACTGCTTCCCCTAAGTTCATTTAAGCTATTTTGGTTTTGCCAGGATGTTCGGTGTTGGGTTTCAGAGTTCTCAGGCTCAAATTGTCATGCCCCAAGTTCGAGTGACATGACCGGCGCTCGACCGGGTATCCCTGGTCAAGCGGACCTGGGTGCCTTTCCTGTCCCACGTGTTACCCCGCATGTTCATTACTTATTAACCAAGTGAAATAACCATTTATAATAGAAACACTTTTTACAAAACATGCATAACATAGGTAGTCCTTAGCGTGGTTTACAACTTACATCGCCCAAATATACGAAATACATATTTACATAAGTTCATAACCCACTTTCTTGTCTACGGAGCCTCTAAAGATAAAAAAGGATAATATAGTACTTGCCGGTAACAAGGCTCCATCTATACCTTTTACAAATACCACAACAACATCTCAAAAGAAAAGAACAGAATCGGCGTGAGCCATGCAGGGTCCCAGAAGGACAGGGGCTCACAAATTCAGCTGACAGGAAGTGATGGGGAGCTACGGTCGATGGACTAGAGTACCTGCTATAGATCCACCTACAATCATGACACGAATGTAGCGCCCCCGGAAAAAGGGACGTCAGTACACTTGAATTGCACTGGTATGTATGAACAAAATTCACCCTAAGAAACTCAAACCATACGAAAGCAGGAAGCAGTAATAGAGTCAATAATCAAGTACAAGTGAAAAGAACAATCAAGCCAAACAAGTTTACAATTTCTCCTGTTTCCACTTTCAACATTTCCACTTCAATGATTTCGATCACTTTTCCACCCTTATTACCACGGCCATCCTTATTACCTCGACCACCCTTATCACCACAACCCACACCTTATTACTTCATGTTGCGGCGCGCAACCTGATCCTACCGAACCAATCACAATTCACATACAGCCCAACAACACAACAATTCACAAAGACCACGAACAACACTTCTTTAAGAAATAACAACAATTCATATAGAAAAACAACAATAATTCTTAAAGAGCAACTCCACAATTCATAAGAATTTATGTAGGCATCAATACCATTTCCGTCATATTCAACAACTCATGAAAGGCCATTTTGTCTTAACACCCGTGAAACAACCAAAATTCACAAATAGTTCACATAAATAACACGTACCAATTTCTCGTACTCTAAACAAGGTGAATGTTCAAAGGTTAAAGTTAGCCATAGATACCTCGTTTAAGCTTTCCTTAAGTTACTACGACATTTCGGATATTCTAGCAATCCCAATCTACTTGAGACATAACAAAATTAACACAAATTAGGAAGGTATTCATGGTTTCAGATCATTGGAGCATTTTATCAAACACTAGTTGAGCGACTTGATTTTTAACTCTCTTTTACAAGATTTCCTTCATTCCCCAACCCAATCTTTACCTATTTGTGTTCATCAATCTTCCCAAAATCCTAATTTGCACATACATGTATACATAATACTATTATACCAAGAATCATACCTCAATGACCCATCTCACAATCTCTACAATACCAACACAACCTAGGTTAGGCACCTATGGCTCCCAATCACCACCCCATGAGTCCTAATGTATATATCTTACATGAATAATCACCATAGAGTAGTTAGAGATGATAGACATTCATTTTGTAGTATGAATTTTAAGAATCCTTACTTGTGGTGCTCTTGATAAATTCAAGGATTTGAAGGAAAGTCTAAGGATTTTGAAGATTAATCCTTGTTTGTATAAGTGTTTAGGGGGTAGAAATCACTCAAAGTACTCTAAAAACCTTACCTTGGAGGATGAAGTTTGGGACGAAATCCCCTTGAGAGAGCAAGCCTTAACCCCAAAAAGACTTGGGAACACTCTAGGCCGGTCTTGGGGTATTTAGAAAACCTCCAGGTACGTGAATTCGCGCGCTGTTTGCGCGTTTTTGCTGAGCATTCCGCCTCAGACGCACGAAACGCGCAACTTCATGCGCCCTGACACCTGTACGGTAAAATGGTCATAACTTTCTGTATACACCTCCAAACGATGAACGGTTTATTGAATGGGAAACTAGACTCAAAGGGCTTTAATTGTATAGGTATATCTTCACACAAATACTTATCTAACTGTAGATATGATTGTTCAAAGTGAGGTCATGTGCACACTAATTTACAACTTTCGTCCAATATGAAATTTTCCAACTTGGCTTAGACTTAGGCCTCTCCTTAGACCCCAAAACACTTCTAATATGACTTATACACTTATTAACATATCCAATTGATATCCATTATTTCCTAGATCCTCATTTGCACGCAAGATAAAATATTTAGCTTACCTTGGCACCATGAAAATTTAAATTACTAAGCTAAATTTTCTGGGGCTTTATGCCAAAAATTGAAGCAAAAAATGGGGTGACATAAGACAAGGAGGACCCCGGATCAATAAGAGCATAACAATCAATGGCCTGAACAAACAAGATACCTGTAACAACATCTGGAGAAGCCTCAGCACTCTGGCGACCACTCAAAGCATAAAATCGGCTAGGTCCACCTCTATCATGAGCTCCACCCCTAACTGCACCACGCCCTGCTGGAGCTGGAGGACGCATGGATGATGTAGAAACTGAAGAACCAGATGACTGGGCAGATCCCCTACCCAAGCCCTTACTGGGCGCTCGACAGTCCCGCTTTATGTGACCTCTCACCCTGCAATTACAACACACCGAGATATCCAAATAGCAGGTCTCCGTAGGGAATCTCTCACACTTGGGGCATGCAGCTCTGCCCTGCAGTTGAGATCTCGCTCCTGGACGACCGGACTGACGAAATCTCCTGCTGTCTGAACCCGATCCCGAGTGACTGCTCTGCTGATAACTATGTACAGATGGAGGTACGCTTGCCGAGGACTGAGCATATGACTGGGATGACCTTGATGACACTCTCCCCGGAATTGATCTCCCTGAGTGACCCATTGATCGGGCCCTGCTGCTACTCTCTCTTTTTGCCCATATCTTAAATTTCCTAGTCTCTGTGGCCTGAGCGAATCCTAAAATCTTGCCATAATTAATATGAGAGTGTAAGCCCGCTGTAGTAGCCTCATTCACCATCAAAGGACTGAGACCCTAAACGAAACGCCGAACTCGAGCATCCATGGTCGACACTAACTGAGGAACATACTTGGACAACTTCACAAACTCCATGTGGTACTCCCAAACACTCATACTTCCCTTCTTGAGGACTTCAAACTCTATGGCATGGCCTGCCATTGTCTCGGCAGGCAAGAAGTGGTCTATAAAGGCATCTACAAACTCATCCCACCTAGTTGGAGATCTTCCCTCCTCATGGGAATCCTCCCACAACTCGAACCGCGAACGCGCTATTCCTCTCCAACTGTTTGAATCCAACAGAACCCCCTCTGTCTCTGTAGCCTTCATCACTCGAAGGGTCTTATACATCTCATCAAGAAAATCCTGCGGATCGGCCTCTCGGTCTGTGCCTGTGGACTCTGGAGCTGGCGGAATTTCCCTATCCGCTGGAGGACGCTGGGGAATCATGAGATCTCTGAGCCTGGGCGGCCACTAACTGGGTCAACATATGGATGGCTCCTCTAAGGTCCCCATCAGAAACATCGGGACCGGAAGCTGGAATATCATCAGGATTAGGAATATCAGTGGGAGGGATGGTGGCACCCTGTGCCGCAGCTGGAATAGTAATGCTTGGATCTGGAATAGATGGGCCAGGCAGATTCAAGGTTGGGGAGTCACTTTCGCCCACGACATCATGTACATGATTCACGACCACACTTGGGGTTGCATTGGTCCCAATGCCGGGTCTAGCTTTCTTCTTAGGTGCCATTTCTAAAAATTTCAGAACCAAGCACGAGTTAGATGTAAATACTTTCACTTTTCACTTCACCGCACGATATGGAATAACAAAGAAGGGGATAGTTTCCTAAATCCCCATGTAGCCCCCTACTTATAGATGTGATCGACAACACACTGATAAGAAGGGATCTACTAGGCACGGCTCCGAGATATCCTAGGACTCCTTTAAAACCTTAGGCTTTGATACCAAGTTTGTCACGCCCCAAGTTTTAATGACCTGACCGACGCTCGACCGGGTATCCCGGTCAAGCGGACCTGGGTGACTTTCCTGTCCCACGTGTTACCCCGCATTTTCATTACTTATTAACCAAGTGAAATAACCATTTATAATTGAAACACTTTTTACAAAACATGCATAACATACGTAGTCCTTAGCGTGGTTTACAACTTACATCGCCCAAACATACGAAATACATATTTACATAATTTCATAACCCACTTTCCTATCTACAGAGCCTCTAAAGATAAAAAAAAAGGAAAATATAGTACTTGCTGGTAACAAGGCTTCGTCTGTACCTTTTACAAATACCAAACCAAGATCTCAAAAGAAAAGAACAGAAGCGACGTGAGCCATGCAGGGTCCCAGAAGGAAAGGGGCTCACAAATTCAGCTGACATGAAGTTATGAGGAGCTACGGTTGATGGACTGGGGTACTTGCTATAGGTCCACCTACAATCATGACACAAATGTAGTGCCCCGGCAAAAGGGACGTCAGTACACTCGAATTGCACTAGTATGTATGAACAAACTTCACCCTAAGAAACTCAAACCATACGCAAATAAGAAGCAGTAATAGAGTCAATAATCAAGTACAAGTGAAAAGAACAATCAAGCCAAACAAGTTTACAATTTCTCCCATTTCCCCTTTCAACATTTCCACTTCAATGATTTCAAAACATTCTCATATTTTCATTTCAATAGTGATTTCGATCACTTTTCCACCCTTATTACCTCGGCCACCCTTATCACCACAACCCACACCTAATTACTTCGTCTTGCGGCGCGCAACCCGATCCCACCGAACCAATCACAATTCACATACAACCCAACAATACAACAATTCACAAAGACCACAAACAACACTTCTTTAAGAAATAACAACAGCCAGAGCACCTGCGCGAGCTGCCACCGAGGCACCACCAGCAGCTCCAGCCGAAGCCCAGGCTCCTGGCATGCCTACTACTGCCACTACTACTTTAGCTCTCTAGGAGACTTTTGCTCAGTTCATGAGTATGTACACCACCTTGTCTCCGGGAGGGTTGCTTCCCCTTGCTGCAGCCACATCCCAGGCCGGAGGAGGAGCACAGACTCCCGCCATCCGCACTTCTGAGCGGCGAGTGCAGGTTGAGCAGGCTCCCAAAATTATTCCTGCACTGCGTGCACTGCCAGTTCAGCCCGGGGACAGGTCAGCTACTTCAGAGGACGAGCAACACAGACTTGAGAGGTTCAAGAAGTATGCTTTCCCAATATTTAGGGGATTAGCATCAGACGATGCCTTGGGATTTCTAGAGGAGTGTCACCTTATTCTTCGCACTATGGGCAAAGTGGAGTCCAGTGCGGTTTCTTTCACTCCTTTTCAGCTTCGGGGAGCTGCCTATGATTGGTGGGGCACTTGTGAGATAGACAGTCCAGTCGAGGCTACATCACTGACTTGGACCCAGTTCTTGGATATGTTTATGAGAGAAATTGTCCTCCAGAGTCTCACTGACTAAGTGTATTTTATATACTAATATACCATAATACACTATACTATATCTACATATATATACTATACAGTTAGTACATATAATACACTATATCTACATATATATACTATACACTTAGTATATATAATACACTATATTATATCTACATATATATACTATACACTTAGTATATATAATACACTATACTATATATATATATATATATATATATATATATATATATATATATATATATATATATACTATACACTTAGTACATATAATACACTCAGTATATATAATACACTCAGTATGTATAATACACTATATATATATATACTATACACTTAGTATATATAATTCACTATACTATATCTACATATATATACTATACACTTAGTATATATAATACACTATACTACATCTACATATATATACTATACACTAAGTATATATAATACACTATACTATATCTACATATATATACTATACACTTAGCATATACCAAGGGGATACGGGATCACTTCCAAATGAGTCTCAGGAAAATTATTACAAGAACTCCCATTCTGGCCTAGCTACTTACATCTACGTAAACCTTAAACCACGATGCTCCCCACAACCCTTCAATGACTATCTGTCTAACGGGGTTTTATGAGCACCACTCGTTTGGTTGGCCTAATCAAGGTTTACTGTCGAGATTAGTAACTTTCTGACCTATATGGTTCTTAACCTATAATCTCATCGGGGTGATACTACAAACTCTTAGTTACAAAACATTCTTAGTAAATAACCTTCGAATACTAAGTTTAACACTTATCTACTTAGCCTATCATCTAGGCAAACCATAATGCAAATATTGTAGGGATTGAGAGAGAGAGAAAAAATAGTACCGGGGACCTTCTGCTTTGTGTCCAAGTGACCTTTTTGATTATTATTACAAAATTTAACACTACAAAGAGATTATTTTTACAAGAGGGAGAAACTAGAGAGAAGTCAGAGTGTTGTCTAGTGCCTGCTTCTCTTCAACTCGATTGATTCTTATATAATGGATCGGTTAATTATTAAACAAATAAAAATTGGCTGACAAAATAATTTACACATAGGCCGTATAATATATAAAGAAGATTACATTATTACAAACGGATGAACTACTTTATAAAAGTAGATTCCTTATGATAATAGAGCGGTCTGCTCTCCATTTCTTTATTAAAGTTGTTTTTCTTCATTACCCCGATTATTGATTTATGGGGCCTTCAATAATTTAGATTTTGTCTTTTCCTTTTTTATCTTTTTTCTTTGAAGATTCTTCAGTATTTTCCTTCAATTTCGCAAGGAAGTCCTCTATTTTGTCAATATTGATTTCTATGCCTGAGTTGCTTTGAGCTTCCCCTGCTACACATATTTCTTCATCTGAAGTATTACCGATGGAGGTCATTGATATATCATCACCGACTTCTGTTCAAAATTTTTTTGCTAAGCCTTTCTTTATTTCCTTAGAGTATGAAGCGAGGATTTATTTCTTGGATGTAGCTCCTTTCTTCATTTGGAGCTTTCTGGTAACATGTTGGAAGAGGCTTAATTATCTTTCGTCATTATTTGTTATCTCTCTATTTTCATACTCTTCGATTTTTCTCTTAATCTGATTTATTAAATCATTTCCATACAACTTCCCTTGCTGATCTGGTTGTATTAATTTAGTCCAAAATTTGTTATAAACAATCCTTTGGAGACAAGGATTTCTTTCTGTGGTATAACCAGTTTCGACATCCCATTTCATTATCATTGGTATTGAGAATTCTATGAAAAAATACATTGAATCAATACCATCATAAAAGATATTATCTTTTTGTAGAGAAATAATCTTGGGAGATATATCTACCCAATGAGTATATAAACCTTGGAATAGATGAGGAAGTATTTCTAATGTTGGACCATATAATTTCCACCATTCAAAGAACCAATTTGGAATATGTTGGCTGTTCATATTAGAACAGAGTTTAATAAACCATGAATGCTTCCTACTACGATTCTTATAAACAAAGTTTTATTAAAACTTTAAATATATTCCCAATAATTGATTTTGACCGAGACATTTTGGTCTGTGTGAGTATATTCACGATCTTTAAGGGTACTAATATCCCATTCATCCGCAGGTGTAACCTTCTTAATTATAATCTTTGAAAAACTATAAGTTTCTTGGTATTTGCAGGATAAAAATGATGAATTTCGGAGGATCCTATTTTTTGAGAGTATTATCTCATATTGTATTCTGTATTTATAAGCAGGAGTAGCGTGTGACACTGTATTAGATTATCTACCCATTAATTTCCATGGATTATCCTTCCATTTAAGGTCGAATTGTTCCAAAAGAATTATTAACTCTTTTGCGTCCTTTCGGTTATAAACCTCAAGGTTTTCATTGCTATCCTCTATTATAACTGATGAGTAAGTTGGCACATTGGATGATGTACTTTCATTTTTACTGGATTGTATAAAATCCTTGAATTTCTTGTGTAAAGGGTAATTTGTATTACCTTATGCTATATTAGCAGATATTAGCCTTTGATTTCCCATTTGAGCTAGAATATTATTCTCTGATACCAAGGGGATACGGGATCGCTTCTAAATGAGTGTCAAGAAAATTTATTACAAGAACTCTAGTATTGGCCTAGCTACTTACCTCTACTTAAACCTTAAACCACGATACTCCTCACAACCCTTCACCAACTATCTGTCTAAACGGGTTTTACGAGCACTACCGGTTAGGTTGGCCTAACCAAGGTTTACTATCGAGACTAGTACATGCCCGACATTTAAAGTTATTAACCAGTAATCTCATCGGGGTGATACTACAAACTCTTAGTTACAAAACATGCTTAGTAAACAACCTTCGAATACTAAGTTTAACACTTATCTACTTAGCCTATCATCTAGGCTAACCGTAATGAAAATATTGTAGGGAGTGAGACAGAGAGAAAAAATAGTATCGAAGACCTTCTGCTTTGTGTCCAAGTGATATTTTTTATTATTATCATAGAATAAAACACTACAAAGAGATTATTTTTACAAGAGGGAGAAACTAGAGAGAAGTTAGAGTGTTGGCTAATGCTTGCTTCTCTTCAACTCGATTGATCCTTATATAATGGATTGGTTAACTATTAAACAAATAAAAGTTAGCTGACAAAATATTTTACACATAGTCCATACAATATAAAAAGAAGATTACATTATTACAAACGGATGAACTACTTTATAAAAATAGATTCCTTATGATAATGGAGGGGTCCGCTCTCTACTTCTTTATTAAAGTTGTTTGTCTTCATTACCCCGATTATTGATTTATGGGGCCTTCAATAATTTAGATTTTATCTTTTCATTTTTTATCTTTTTTCTCTGAAGATTCTTCAGTATTTTCCTTCAATTTCGCAAGGAAGTCCTCTATTTCGTCAACATTGATTTCTGTGCCTGAGTTGCTTTGAGCTTCCCCTGCTGCACATATTTCTTCATCTGAAGTATTGCCGATGGAGGCCATTGATATATCATCACTGACTTTTGTTCCAAATATTTTTGCTAAGTCTTTATTTATTTCCTCGAAGTATGAAGCGGGAATTTCTTTCTTGGATATAGCTCCTTTCTTCAATTGAAGCTTTCTGGTAACATGTTGGAAGGGGCTTAATTCTCCTTCGTCATTATTTGTTATCTCTCTATTTTCATACTCTTCGATTTTGCTCTTAATTTGATTTATTAAATCATTTCCATACAACTTCCCTTGCTGATCTGATCGTATTAATTTAGTCCAAAATTTGTTATAAAGAATCCTTTGGAGACAAGGAATTCCTTCTGTGGTACAACCAGTTTCGACATCCCATTTCATTATCCAAGGTATTGAGAATTCTATGAAAAAATACATTGCAGCAATACCATCATGAAATATATTATCTTTTTGTAAAGAAATAATCTTGGGAGATATATCTACCCAATGAGTATATAAAGCTTTGAATAGAGGAGGAATTATTTCTAATGATGGACCATATAATTTCCACTATTTAAAGAACCAATTTGAATCTGTTGGTCGTTCATATTAGAACAGAGTTTAATTAACTTGAATGCTTCCTATTAGGATTCTCATAAAGCAAAATTTTATTAAAACTTTCAACATAGTCCCAATAATTGAATTTTACCGAGACTTTTTGGTCTGTGTGAGTATATTCACGATCTTTAAGGGTGCTAATACCCCATTCATTCGCTGGTATATCCTTCTTGATTATAATCTTTGATAAACTATAAGTTTTCTTGGTATTTGCAGGATAAAAATGCTGAATTTCGGCGGATCCTGTTGTTGAGAGTATTATCTCATAGTGCATCATATATTCATAAGAAAGAGTAGCGTATGATGCTGTATCAAAATATCTGGCCATTAACTGCCATGGATTATCCTTCCATTTAAGGTCTGATTGTTCCAAAAGAATTATTAACTCTATTGCATCCTTTCGGTTATAAACCTCAAGGTTTTTATTGCTATCTTCTGTTACTGTAATGATCCGGCTGGTTGTTTTTGGAATTTATTCCCCAATCCCCTATAAATTGCTTCCCCTAAGTTCATTTCTGCTATTTTGGTTTGCCGGGACGTTCGGTGTTGAGTTTCGGAGAGTTTTGGGATACTTATTCCCTAAATGAGAGTTTATTAGTGTGAAGAGTGCTTCGGAATGGAAATCTGATTGTTCTGTTAGCTCCGTTATGGATTTTGGGGTTAGGAGTGTGACCGGAGGTAATTTTGCAGGTCCGGTGTAGAATTAGGCTTGAATTGGCAAAGTGAGTATTTTGGTGATTTCCGGATGATAGACGAGATTTTAATCCGAGAGTCAGAATTGAATTCTGAGAGTTTCTGTAGATTCTTTAGGTGATTTGGGATATGTGTGAAAAATTTAGGTCATTCGGACGAGGTTTGGTTGGGTTTTTTATAGAATGAATGTTTTGGAAGTTTTAGAAGAACTTAGGCTTGAATTTCATGTAATTAGATGGTCTTGGTATTGGTTGAGTCGTGTTGATGATTGGAGCAAGTTTGTAGGATGATTTAAGAGTATTTTGTATTTTTGGTTGAGGTTCCGGGGGCCTCCGGTGTGTTTCAGATGCTTAACGGGGCATTTTCGGATTTAAAAATGTTGCTGCAGCAAGGCTTCTGGTATTCTTGCTTCTGCGGCTTA
Source organism: Nicotiana glauca (assembly GCA_026770625.1). Classification (NCBI taxonomy): domain Eukaryota; kingdom Viridiplantae; phylum Streptophyta; class Magnoliopsida; order Solanales; family Solanaceae; genus Nicotiana; species Nicotiana glauca. Next base: position 132,708 of record MU776591.1, read on the forward strand.
GGAACCACAAAAGCGGAGCCACAGAAGTGGCTTTGGAAGCCGGATAAGCGGAGTCACATAAGCGATTTGGGCACCGCAGAAGTGGAAGCTGGGCTTCCCTCCATTTTCTGCAGAAGCGGACGAGTTTCTCATAAGAGATCTAGCACCTGTGAGATTTCCATCGCAGAAGTGGTCCCTGTTCTGGTCAACGGAGACCACAGAAGCGGTCTTATAACCGCAGAAGCGGAAAATGTGTCTGGGCAGAAGGTTAAGTCCTGAAAATGGGACTTTGTTCCCATTTTTCCTTTTTTGATAATTTGGAGCTTGGTTAATGCAATTTCTCAAGAGATTTTCGGATATGACAACAAGGTAAGTGTTCTTAACATAATTTTTGTTATATAACTCGAATCTATTACAAGTTTTGGCATTTAATCCGCGAATTTTGTTGGAAAAGTTTAGAAAACCCTCTTGGATAAAATCATGGATTTGAGGGTCAAAATGTTATGATATTTGGATAATTTTGGTATAGTTAGACTCGTAAGAGTGTGAGGTTTCTGTAAGTATAAATTTTACCCGATTCCGAGACGTGGGACCGACGGGCATTTTGGTCATTTTACATAATTTCACGTATTAGTTTAGAGTTTAATTGTAGAATCAATTACTTGAATTATTATTTACAGTATGCAAATTTATTGAATAGATTTGAGACATATGGAGTTGGATACTCGTAGAAAAAATGTGGTTTCGGGTTGACTTGCACTTGTTCGAGGTAAGTCGCTTGTCTAACCTTGTGTGGGGGACTTTGTCCCTTAAGATTTGATATTTGGTAATGAATGCCTTGAACGTGAGGTGACGAGTGCGTACTTGAGCTAATTGTTGAAAATTCATTTTTATTTGGAGTATTTAAATTTGAGTCTTTTTGCTTACCCGTTTTACTCTAATTGCAAATTTACCGTGTGATAGTTAGAGAGCATGTTTAGTTGACTTACTTGCCTATTTACTTAAAATGCCTTGTTTGTAATCTATGAAGCATGTTAGGATAGAATTTACTATTATTCGTTATGAGTTTGGTATTTATTTGATATTTTGAGTTGTTATTGTTTGTTTTAAATTTGGGACTACGGGACGACATCCCGGGAGATCCCCTGCACGTTTTATGTTCTAGATTGGGAGTGCAGGATACTAAGAGATCATTGGCACATGTGTATATAATTATCGAGGATACCAAGAGATCCTCAGGATACTAAGAGATCCCCGAATCATTATTGAGGATACCAAGAGATCTTCGGGATACCAAGAGATCCCTGAATTATTATTGAGGATACCAAGAGATCCCCAAATTATTAGTTAGGATACCAAGAGATCCTCGGGATACCAAGAGATCCCCGAATTATTATTAAGGATACCAAGAGATCCTCGGGATACCAAGGCATCCCCGAATTATTAATTAGGATACCAAAAGATCCTCGGGATACCAAGAGATCCCCGATTATCATACATGTTGTGAGCCGTATTTACCTTGTATTGTTTTGTTTATGCTTTCTATTACTGCATTCCTTATTTATCCTGTTTTGATTCTCGTTGTAGACTTTATCTATACCGTTCTCTTTATCTTATCATTTATTATATTTATCTCAGTAGGGCCCTGACCTTCCACATCACTATCCAACCGAGGTTAGGCTTGGCACTTACTGAGTACCACTGTGGTGTACTCATGCCCTTTCTGTACATGGTTTTCATATGCAGATCCAGGTACTTATATTCAATCCTATTACCCCTGAGGCGAGGCGACTACTCTATTGACTTCGAGGTATATATGTCGCGTCCACAGACCGAGGAGTCTGTTTCTATTATGGTGTTTAGTATTTGGCCCTTCTGTTCTTCTGTACTTTTGTTTGTGTTAGACATTATGGAGATTAGAGCTATGTAGTACTTTCTTAGCTTGTCGATCAATGAGTTTCTAGGTTTTGGGGATAGCGTATTAGAATTTGAAATTGTGTTTATATGCCAAGCGGCATTTACATATTGTTCCATTCAGTTGACTTTTGTCTTTTAAATTCCGCAAGTTTAAATTATTTTCTGCATTGTTAGGCTTTCCTAGTCATAGGGAGTAGGTTCCATCACGATAGTTCACGGAGGGTGAACTGGGGTCGTGAAAAGTTGGTATCAGAGCTCTAGGTTCATAGGAGTCATGGATCACAAGCCGGTTTATTAGAGTCTCGTTGATCGGTACGGAGATGTCTGTACTTATCTACGAGAGGCTATGTAACTGTTAGGAAAATTCCACTTCATTTCATTCCTTATCGTGCGATATTTTTTCAGTTTGGAGCCTATATCATATGTTCTTTTTGCATCCATTCGTGTATTGAAATTGCGCACTCGGTATCTATTATGCGCCAATGGTTCGTGATGCTACAGAAGAATCACAAGGGAGCCAAGAATCTACTCAACGATTGTTACTGCGTGTCATCTATATCGATAATGCGGGAGTATTGAGAGATCATTCAGTTGTGCTCATGAGGGTTCAATAGGTTTTGACATATGGTTGATAAGTACAGTCTTAAGAAGGTTCACTTAATTGCCTAATCATCGCGATATTGGTAGAGTCACAAGGTGGATATAGATCTGAAGATAGTTGGTGGTAATAAAGACTATGTGGTTCATATGAGATATCCATTTATTAAAGGGTACAACTAGCAACGGAGATACTGGAGGAAGTGAGTTTAAGTTTCATAAGAATGACATGTGCCAAACGAATGGCTTGAGTTGTATTATGATGGTGACGTACCAGCGATAAAGGTTAGTATCATGGATTATCAGGATGTATCTTATGGCTTTGTGCCATGTGAAAGGAGTTCACTATCAACGATCAAATTGTGGGTCATGTGTCATATCAGATTTGGCCTGAGATGTATTTATGTGGTATTCAAAAGTTCTCTGAAAGTTGCATATGAGTAAGAGCTGAGATTTGTAGGGGATGATGTTGGGACTTTCGACATTCTCATGTCCATAATAATTCTACATTTCAGTATCAATAGGGAAATGGAAATAATTTCAGAATACTCATAATGCTCCAATTAATCAGTGCACTCTCATGGGACAACCACCTTTCAATGCACCACTAACATAGGATTCCTTAAATGGTTATTCTAGTTATCCGAAACATACTCAGTATGAGTAGCCGAACTGTAGATGGGTTGTTATGAATGTGGTGATACTAGAAACATCATGAGAAATTGTCCCAGACTTGGGAGAAATCTATTTCATCAGAACACTCAGCCCGCACACTCTGTTATAGTTACTAATCTACATACACTACAAGTTAGAGGTGGAGGCCTGACCTATTGATATAATTGCTATGGTGTGACTGAGGCCACTACACAAGATGGTGTCATTCCAGGTGTAATTCCGATTGTTATAAAAAGGATATTTTTCCTTAATTTGATTTGGTTATGAAAATTGAGGCGAGTCCTCTTAATATGCTCCACTCATGAGTGAGCTTCGTAATCCTGAAATCTACTTATGTGAATACTCACGTTGGGCTATTATACGGATATAGCTTTTTCTATCATTATGTGTTGGTCACTAAGAATAACTATAAGGCTAAAAATGAATTTCTATTACTTACTAGAATGGGTTTGATATGAATTTAGGATAACTAAATTCAATTGTGAATTATATGGCCTATCAGTATGAGGGTTCTTTATATGTTGTGATTTTGGTTGACGGAAATTATTTAAAAGAAGAAAGAAATGAAATGAAAAAAAAAATCAGTTGGCACAATGTGAAAATACTTGTGATTTAGAGTTTTGGACGAGATCCTCTCATTTTTTTATATGATGTGAAATATTTTAAACTGGGCTACGAGCTGTGGTGGGTGTTATATAACGACGAGGTCCTGGCTCGTAGCCCAGTTTAATTTCTTTTTTGTGTGATTAAAATGCTCCTGTTATGAAATTAAAATTTTTGTATATTTTAAATAGGATCCATGCCTATTAGGCTTATTTGACAATTCCTGTGTATTTTCTATTCATATTCAGTGATTTTTGTATTGTTAACATTGAGCTTTAGCCTACGAGATGGGTGCCCAAGTGGCGTTAAATGTGACTCGTTAATTTGGGTAAGTAATTATGAGGTCTCAATGCCTCGTTATGAGTAAAGTGGAGGTATGAAATAAGATTTTTGTTAACATAAGGTTAATTGACAATGTTGTGATTTATGAACATCTATTATGGCCAGAGACATGGTTATGGGCATATAGATGATGTGTTTCATGTCCAGATATCAGTATGATTATGTGGTTCTTGTAATGCTGAGATTAGTGTTATTGATATATACTTTGTGGTGTTTCATTGGGTTGTGGATGTATTGTTAGGAGTTGTTTTGGTGTTACTCTAGCAGGTGGATAGGCTCAATTACAGGGGAGGCTCTGCCGAAATTTTTGAAAAATTTGGGAGTTAGAATTTTTTATTTGAGACATTAAAATGTGTGAAGAAAGAGATAAGCTACGTTGTGTATTTGAGAATGAATGACCCGAAGTGTGGGAGAATGTAACATGCCAGAGAAATAATTTTGAAGTAATTAAGCGCTATTAAAAGTTGAAGTATGTTGAAATAAGACAAATGCAGTGTGACATGTGGAATTCGGGTCCTATGATGAATATTAGATGTTGATGTTTGGGTCCTATACTAAGGTTATGGACTAAGGATGAGGTGACACCTTCAATTAAGTTCAAGGATCAGTTATAGGAATTTTCTTGAAAAGGGTTTTATTCGGCCTAGTGTATCACTTAGGGTGCTCCTGTGTTATTTGTAAAGAAGAAGGATGGTTCCATGCATATGTGTATTGATTATTGCCAGTTGAACAAGGCTACATTGAAAACCCGTTATCACTTCCCTCGTATTGATGATCTGTTTGACTAGCTTCAGGGCGCACGAGTGTTTTCTAAGATTGACTGGCGCTCATGTTACCATCAGTTGAAGGTTCGGGAGCCAGATATCCCGAAGACTGCTTTTAGGACTCCGTATGATCATTGTGAGTCTCTTGTATGTCATTTGGGCTGACCAATAACCCAACAGCTTTTGTGCATTTGATGCACAGTGTATTCTGACCATATCTTTACTTTTGTCATTGTCTTTATTGATGACATTCTTGTTTCCGGAGTCAAGAAGATCATGAGCAACACCTGAAGATAGTGCTTTAGACTCTAAGAGAAATTAAATTATATGCAAAGTTTTTAAAATGTGAGTTTTGGTTGTATTCCTTGGAATTCTTAGGCCACGTAGTATCGAGTGAGGGTATTTGGGTGGATCTAAAGAAGGTAGAAACAGTACAGAGCTAGCACAGACCCTCCTCAGCTATAGAGATCTGCAGTTTCCTTGGCTTGGCGGGTTACTACCGCTGTTTTGTGGAGGGATTTTCATCGATTGCAACCCCTATGTCCAGACCGACCCAGAAGGGTGCTCCGTTCCAGTGGGCGGATGAGCGTGAGGCGAGCTTTCAAAAAACTCAAGACATCTTTGACTACATTCCCAGTTTTGGTATTGCCTACAGGTTCAACGTCTTATACTGTCTATTGTGATGCCTCGAGGATTGGCCTTGGAGCGGTATTGATGTAGGATGGTAGGGTGATTGCCTACGCGTCCATACAGTTGAAGGTATATGAGAAAAATTATCCTATCCACCATCTTGAGTTAGTTGCTATTGTTCACGCCTTAAAGGTCTGGCGTCATTATTTGTACGGTGTGCCTTGTGAAATTTATATTGATCATCGGAGCTTGCATCACATGTTCAAGCAAAAGGATCTAAATTTGTGTTGCAGGATGTGGTTAGAGTTGCGGAAGGAATATGACATCAATATTCTGTATCACCCGGGAAAATCCAATATAGTGGTCTATGCTTTGAGTCGTCGGGCAGAGAGTTTGGGAAGTTTGGCTTACCTACCAACATCAAAGAGGCCTATGGCGATGGATGTTTAGGCCTTAGCCAGCCAGTTGTGAGGTAGGATCTTTCAGAGCCTATTCTGGTTTGTAGCTTGGTGCCCCAACTATAAGCAGGTTAATTATGAGCACTAGAGACCCGGTGGGTTGGTTAAAGCCGGGTGAAGTTAGATTATTGGGCACATACTTGGTCTAGGATGCTTTGGAAAAGTTTAAAGTGATTCATGATAGACTCAGTACAGCCCAGTCCAGACAGAAGAGCTATGCAGACCGAAAGGTTCACGATATTTTCCTATATGGTTGGAGAGCAGGTTCTACTCCGGGTTTCGCCTATTGAAGGAGTTATGAGATTTGGGATGAAAGGGAAGTTGAGTCCGAGGTTTATCGGCCCTTTTAAGATATTGATGCGCATTGGGGAGGTTGCTTATGAACTTGATTTGCCTCCCAGCTTGGCAGGAGTTCATCCGGTATTTCATGTTTCGATGCTCCGGAGGTATCATGGTGATCTGTCATGTGTTAGATTTCAGTTCAGTTCAGTTGGACAAGGATTGATCCAATGTTGAGGATCTAGTGTCAATATAAGATAGGCAGGTTAGAAATCTTAGGTTAAAGGACATTGCATCAGTGAAGGTTCAGCCGATCAAGGAGGCGACTTGAGAGACCGAGTAAGATATGCATAGCCAGTACCCTCATCTTTTCACTACTGCGGGTATGTCTTTATCCTCGTTCGAGGACGAATGAATGTTTATGTGTGGGAGGATGTAACGACCCGGCCGGTCGTTTTTGAAATTTATGCCCGATCCCCTATTAACTGCTTCCCCTAAGTTCATTTTTGCTATTTTGGTTTGCCGGGATGTTCGATGTTGAGTTTCGGAGAGTTTTGGGACACTTAGCCCCTAAATGAGAGTTTAAGTGTTCGAAAGTGGCCCATAGTTAGAACAATGCGAAGAATGCCTTGGAATGGAAATCTGATTGTTCTGTTAGCTTCGTTATGTGATTTCGGGGTTATGAGTGTGACCGGAAGTAATTTTGCAGGTCCGTTTTGGAATTAGGCTTGAATTGGCAAAGTTAGTATTTTGGCAATTTCCGGATGATAGGCGAGATTTTGATACGAGAATTGGAATGGAATTTCGAGAGTTGTTGCAGCTTCGTTAGGTGATTTGGGATATATATGCAAAATTTCAAGTCATTCGGACGAGGTTTGGTTGGGTTTTATATCCAATGCGTGTTTTGGAAGTTTAAGAAGAACTTAGGCTTGAATTTGATATAATTTGAATGTTTTGGCGTTGTTTGAGGGGTGTTGATGATTGGAGCAAGTTTGTAAGATGTTTAGGAGTTGTTGGTATTTTTGGTTGAGGTCCCGGGGGCCTCGGGTGTGTTCTAGATGCTTAACAAGGCATTTTCGTATTTAAAAATATTGCAGCAGCAAGGCTTCTGGTATTCTCACTTATGTGCCTTAGGAACCGCAGAAGCAGAACCACAGAAGCAGCTTTGGAAGCTGCATAAGCGGAGTCGCAGAAGCGACTTGGGCACCGCAGAAGCTGGGCTTCCCTCCATTTTCTGCAGAAGCGGAATAGTTTTCGCAGAAGCGATCTCGCACCTGCGAGATTTCCATTGCAGAAGCGGTCCGTGGTCTGGTCAACAGAGACCGCAAAAGCGGTCTTATAACCGTAAAAGCGGTTAAATGACCATAGAAGCGGAAAACGTGTCTGGGCAGAAGGTCCCATTTTTCATTTTTGACAATTTGGAGCTCGGTTAAGGCGATTTCTCAAGAGATTTTCGGAGAGGACAACGGGGTAAGTGTTCTTAACTTAATTTTGGTTATATAACTCGAATCTATTACATGTTTTGGCATTTAATCAGCGAATTTTATTGGAAAAGTTTAGAAAATCCTCTTGGATAAAATCATGGATTTAAGGGTCGAAATGTTATGAGATTTGGATAATTTTTTTTATGGTTAGACTCGTAAGAGTGCAAGGTTTTTGGAAGTATAAATTTTACCCGATTCCGAGAAGTGGGCCCTAGCGGCATTTTGGTCATTTTACATTATTTCGCGCATTAGCTTAGAATTTAATTGTAGAATCAATTACTTGAATTATTATTTATAGTATGCAATTTTATTGAATAGATTTGAGCCATTTGGAGTTGGATACGTGTGGCAAAAGCGTGGTTTTGGGTTGACTTGCACTTGTTCGAGGTAAGTAGCTTGTGTAACCTTGTGTGGGGGACTTTGTCCCTTAGGATTTGATATTTTGTAATTGAATGCCTTGTACGTGAGGTGATGAGTGCGTATATGAGCTAATTGTCGAAAATCCATTTGTATTAGGAGTATTTAAATTTGAGTTTTCTTGATTACCCTTTTTATTCTAATTGCAAATTTTGCCTGTGATAGTTAGAGGAGCAAGTTTAGTTGACTTACTTGCCTATTTGCTTAAACTGCCTTGTTTGTAATCTATGAAGCATGTTTGGCTAGAATTTACTATTATTCGTTGTAGTTTGGTATTTATTTGATATTTTGATTTGTTATTGGTTGTTTTAAATTTGGGACTACGGGACAGCATCCCGGGAGATCCCCTGCACATTTTAAGTTCTGGATTGGGAGTGCGGGATAATAAGAGATCATTGGAACATGTGTATATAATTATTGAGGATACCAAGAGATCCTCAGGATACTAAGAGATCCCTGAATCATTATTGAGGATACCAAGAGAACCTCAGGATACCAAGAGATCCTCAAATGATTATTGAGGATACCAAGAGATCCTTGGGATACCAAGAGATTCCCAAATTATTAATTAGGATACAAAGAGATCCTTGGGATACCAAGAGATCCCCGATTTACTATTGAGGATACCAAGAAATCCTCGGGATACTAAGAAATCCCCGAATTATTATTGAGGATACCAAGAGATCCTCAGGATATCAAGAGATCCCTGAATTATTAATTACGATACTAAGAGATCCTCGGGATACTAAGAGATCCCCGATTATCATGCATGTTGTGAGCAGTATTTACCTTATATTGTTTTGTTTCTGCTTTCTATTACTGCATTCCTTATTTATCCTGTTTTTATTCTCGTTGTAGACTTTAATTATACTGTTCTCTTTATATTATCATTTATTATGTTTATCTCGGTAGGGCCCTGACCTTCCTTGTCACTAGCCAACCGAGGTTACGCTTGGCACTTACTGAGTACCGATGTGGTGTACTCATGCCCTTCTGTACATGTTTTTCATATGCAGATCCAGGTACTTATATTCAATCATATCATCCCTGAGGCGAGGCGACTGCTCAAGTGACTTCGAGGTATATTTGTTGCGTCCGTAGACCGAGGAGTCTCTTTCTATTCTGGTGTTTATTATTTGGCCCTTATGTACTTCTATACTTCTGTTCTTATTAGACATTCTGGAGATTAGATCTATGTAGTACTTTCTTAGCTTGTGGATCCATGAGTTTCCGGGTTTTGGGGATATCGTATCAGAATTTAAAATTGTGTTTATATGCCAAGTAGCATTTACATATTGTTCCATTCAATTATTTTGACATTTGTCTATTAAATTCCAAATGTTTAGATTATTTTACGCATTGTTAGGCTTACCTAGTCATAGGGACTAGGTACCGTCACGATAGTTCACGGAGGGCAAACTGTGGTCGTGACAGCTATAACCGAGGAGTAAGTTGGCACATTGGATGATGTACTTTCATTTTTTCTGGATTGTATAAAATCCATGAATTCCTTTTATAAAGGGTGATTTGTATTACCTTATGCTATATTAGCAGATATTAGCCTTTGATTTCTCATTTAAGCTAGAATATTATTCTCTTTACTATTAGTAGAAACTCTTCCTCTTCCTTGACCACGAGGAGGCCTGTATGTAAGTCTCATTATCTGTAAAACCAAAGAATTAGTTAACAAATAGACTCTGAATATCGTCAAAATTACTATCGGATTCATCAGAATAATCATGAATGGAAAATTGTTCATTCATAATGTCATGTATAATTTTATCAATTATAAGACTTTGTAAGTCTTGACATAATTTAACCACATTTAAAATAGTGATTAATGTTTCTTCATCGAAAAACAACGTGTAGAAATTCATGATTAAACTATATTGAAGAGAGAACTTATGAGTTCAAATATTCTCTTATAAGAAAATCAGGAAGGGTATTATCAGACGTTTTTTTGTATATTATGTCAAAATCAAAGGGGCTAACAAGGCTTGCCACCTTGCAAACATTTGCTTAGAAACATCATGCTTAAAATCTTTATTAAAGATAAACTTTGCAGCTTGGAAATCATTCTTAGTAATAAATATTTGATTATATAAATCAGTCGGAAATTTCATAACACATTTGACAATAGCAAGAATTTCTTTAGCTACGGTCGCATAATTGTTTTGGGCGTTATTCCATTTCCCAGAATAAAACTGAACAAGATATTCTTATTTATCTGATGGCGAACATTGTTTTAAAATTCCACCATAACCAATATCTGAGGCATCTGTATCTACTATCTTTGCCCAAGTGGGATTGGCTAAAGTTAAACAAAGGAGGTTATGAACCTTTTATTTAATCCTTTTGACTGATTCAGTATGACTATTAGTCCATGCTTTGGGGTTCTTCTTTAATCTATCACAAAGAAGGGCAGTATCTAGAGCAAGATCCTTTATAAAAGGAGAAATATAATTTAAGCTTCCAAGAAATCGCTGGAGTTGGGTTTTATCAGTAATTATATCAGGAAATTTAGAAGAAAATTCAATACTCCTATTGATAGGAATGATCCTACCTTTTTTAATGTTATGACCCAAAAATCTAACAGAAGTGTAAAAAATCATCATTTTTGGTTTTGATATAACTAAACTGTTTTGAATAATAATCTTTTTAAATAAATCTAAATATTTAAAATGGGATTCTATATTTTTTGAAAATACTAGAATATCATCAATATATACAATTATGAAATCCATATAAGGAAGAAAGATATCATGCATAATTTTTTGAAATTCAGAGGGAGCATTTTTCAAACAAGAAGGCATAACATTCCATTCGTATTGGCCCATTGGCACATTAAAAGCAGTTTTATATCTATCTAATTCCAATATTTGTATTTGCCAATAACTCGATTTTAAATAAAATTTTAAAAATATAACGGCATTATGTAGTCTATCAAGCAAATCCTTTTTATTAGGAATATGATATCTAATCCATTTCAAAACCTTATTGAGACATTTATAGTGAACACCTAATCTAGTAACTCCTCGTTCCTGATCAGCATGCTTGTTTACATGAAAAGCAATACAAGACCATTTGGACTTTGAGGGTCTGATCAAACCCTTCTGCTGTAAAGAAGTAATTTCTTTTTTGCATAACTCCAAATATTCAGAGTTCATTTGACAAGGTCGAGCCTTGGTTGGGATATTATCCTCCAAGAAATCTTCTTCATAAGGAAGACTTATGATATACTTTTTTCTGTTCCAAAATTGATTTGGGTGGTCTCCACAAATGAAGCAGAAAACTGGTTTTTGAGAAGATTTATTTTCTCAACTAGCTTAAGGTTCTTTAAATCTTGTTCAACTGTAATTGAACAAATTTCATTTTTCAAGAATTCAATTTGATTTACTTTAGAAGAAATATTATTAGAAATAATCTCATTAAGAATTCATTGGACAGGCTGAGTTATAAACTCAAAAGTGATGCTCTTACCATCGTAAGTACTGATAAAAATTTTTGTATCCCAAAATAAAAAAGGCATTAATTTAATAAAAAAAATGGAACACCAAGTATTACATTCTTGTCAATATCTTTTACCAAAACAAAATATTTAGGAATACATGTATCCTGTTGGCAAATGTATACTTTAGGTAATTTATATAAAATACCCATTGAATTACCACTGGCATTTTTTAAATGATGAGTGGTTTTATGAAAATATCTGGAGGGTATTACTCCTTCGTTTACACAATTTAAATCTGCTCCACTGTCAAATAAAGAAACAAACTCTTTTTTAAAATTGTAGTCTATTAAAAGAGTTATTTTTATTAAAAACATTTGGGCGATAATATATTGGAGTTTTTCCAGAAATTCATCTTCAGAAAAATCTATGGCTCCAAGCAACTTATTAGCAGTATTTTCTTCAAAAGAACTAGCAGTTGTATTTAGCTCAGTAATCTTAAAACTAGGATGATCAATTATCCTAGAATTTTCTAACCTGAAAATTCTTTTATCTAAGGCTACATTTGAAGCCTTTAATTCCGAGATTTCTTTCTTGAAATAATTTATCTCAGTACTTAAATCTTGGACAATAGTCATCCTTTCAAGCTATGATTTTCTTTTCACCATTTTTCTGATTTCAGACATGGTATAAGGTCCTTTTAAAGATGGGATCTTTTCCACCTCTGTTTCTTCCTCTGGACTAGTAGGAAGCTTATCAATAAGCTGAGACCTTAATTCAGGGTCTTTAATAACCCTAAAAATATCAAGTATGTTATCATTTGACAAAACATTGATCTTTAAATCTTTAAATTGGGAATAAATATTAAAATGTTCATCGTCAGTATTACAACAATGATTTGAGCATTGTCCCTTATCACAAGACTCTTGCTCTTCTTCAGAAGATGAAGTATAACTTTCTTCATGAAGGACCCTTAGGTCTTCACTTGTTGATGAACCATCTTCATCAGTGTCAGATAACTATAGGGAAGAATTTAAAAGAATCTTATATAAAGAATATTTGATATGATCATCTAAGTCAAGTTCTTTGATTTTATCATTGACCTTACAATTCTTAGCATAATGGCCTAATCTTCCGCATTTATAACAGGCCTGAGGGTTTTTGATTTAACAAAACCCTCGCTAGATTTATGAAAAGCCTTTCTCCTTTGAGTCTTTTCATGCCGTTTCTCCGACGAACCCTTTTTCCTTTTGAAATCCTTTTTATGGGATTTCTTTCTTTTAGAAGGTATTTCAATAGCAAGCTGTTCACAGAATTCACCTAATTGTTGTCTCTCAGTGAAACGATGTTTCTTAATTTGTTGGTTTAGATTAATTTCATTAGACAGAGCTAAACCTTCTTGAGCGCATACACTGAATAATTTACCATTTGAGTAAGTATTATAATTTTTTCTCATCCTTGTGCCTCTAAGGACTTTACGAATCTTTTCTGCAAACAAAGGAGGGAGTCCATCTATGAATTTGGATTTCTAATGAGTACTACTACTCTCTGGTAATTCCATCACTATGGATAAGAAAACATCCTTGTACCATCGAAATGATGTGAGGGTTTTGCACCTCAAGTTCTAGAGCATAGTCCTAATAGTCTCACTATTATCAGACCATCTTCCAGATATGTGTTCGATGATATTCAGGATTAAAGAATAGACTAAGTTTTGAACAGTCTTGTCTTCCTCAACTTTGGTTGCATTCACGATTTGGTGACACTGTTCATGAGTGAGATAATTATCCCACCAACCTTTAAGTGGACTAGTAAATCTGATAATAATCATTTCTGCTATTGCCCTATCTGTATTTTTATTAACCTTACAGATATTACTGTACATAAGCATTTTATGTACTATCGTATAGATCTATCTTTCGGCAAGACCATTAGTCAAGCCTGAGCTCTAATACCAAGGGGATACGTGATCTCTTCCGAATGAGTCTCAGGAAAATTTATAACAAGAACTCCAGTTCTGATTTCTGCCATCTGTTAGTTCCGCTATGAAGCTTTCAGTTAAGCCTCTTAAATTAAATGGATTAAAGGAAAATTGTATTAAGCCTATATGTATGAATCTATATGAATCCCTATTAGGGGTAAAATCACTTTCAGATAATAATCTAAATATTGCATAATCACTATCTACGGTGATAGTTTCTTCAGTAGTTTTAACTACTTATTTTAAACCTATTTTTTCAAAGGTACATATTACCTTAGGCTTGACTAATGGTATAGTCCATTTATTGAGAAGATCTAATTGTTGGGGCAATTAATATTCCTCCTTCTTACTGTTTTAACATTAGTCTTCTTCCTAATGATATTCACTAAGGAAATAGTATTAAACTTAGCTTCTATGGTTACTTACTGGCATGTCTCTGATACCAAGGAGATATGGGATCTCTTCCGAATGAGTCCAGGAAAATTTATTACAAGAACTCCAGTTCTGGCCTAGATACTTACCTCTACATAAACCTTAAACCACGATGCTCCTAAAAACCTTCAACAACTATCTATCTAAACGGGTTTTACGAGCACCACCATTTAGGTTGGCCAAACCAAAGTTTACTGTCGAGATTAGTAACTGCCTGACCTATATAGTTCTTAACCTATAATCTCATCAGGGTGATACTGAAAACTCTTAGTTACAAAATATGCCTAGTAAATAACCTTCGAATACTACCACAAGACCTTAAATTTTGACTAACTCCTAAATGTTTTCAGAAATTTCGGTAGAGTCTCCTTTGTAACTAGGTCTATCATGACACATTCTCGGAAATAATATCAACTGCCAAACATACATAACAAGGATGACAGATAGACACCTCGCATGAGTTAACTATCCATTGACTTTTCCTTTAATAATTTCCACGGTACAATTTACATTCCATCGGATATTGCAATTCATGGTATCAACAACAACCCACAATCCATCAAATGGCATCATACCATCAAGAATATCATTTCATAGTAACCAAACAATCGTGTGTTCATAATAGTTCTTACCAGCCATTAATATAATCACAAAGGTGTTCATCAACAAGAATATAATTTAGTTTCAATCAACAATCCATATGAAGTCAAGCCACGATGATTATTTCCAGTAGTACATCATATAGGATATTACCATGATCATATAGTTCAATCAAATCAATTCACATCCCTCTTTTATCACTGCCTTCTTAGACATAGGCATATGAGAACACAAAATACATGTAGTACAACGATGGTATACATCATACTCATAGCACAACCTAATGTGAACTACACTTATGCAACCTTCTTTATCAACTCACCTAACATCTTTAGGGGATAGTATTGAGAATAACCCCTTTACCTTTCTAAACTCTAAATCTCTACATGAACACTCATACTAAACCATTGATGACCTTCAATAATCACCCTAGGACATGCTACCATAAACTGACGATAAAATTACCTATCGAATATATGGGATCACACGTGGATACTTCTCCTTTGATATGTTTGAACCTTCAATACTCAATAGATATAATATAGTAAGGAACAACATAGTTCAAGATTGGTCTTGGAACTATTCAGGAATCCATCTAGGAACTATTTAGTTATCCATTTAGGCACTGAACAGGGCATTCCATGAAGTTACATGCTAAGAGACACGAGGATTTCTATTAGTGATGCTGATATGATTAATTATTATGATGACATCAACTATTAGACAATTAAGGCATCGGGGTAACTCGTACATTGACAATAGGAACCATTAAGTAGGAATACTCAAGTACGTAAACCACTCGTTTTCTAAAGTGAAGTGCAATTTTGTTTATCAAGAATAAAAATACTCTGGCACCTTGAATGCTATAATGGTTTCAAAATACATGAAGTCAAATTGCACTCTTAACATTACTTGACACATGGAATTTAGGCCACAAGACCATGAGAATGAAAAGAAGTTGAACGGTTATGAGATTATCATATTTCAGATAGCTTAACCTTTCCTGATAATTGATCATATATGGGGTAACTAAAGATACGACCACTTGTCTTTCAAATCAATATGATCATGATTTATGCAAAATAATCATGGAGGGTTTGCAGATGTTCATGATGAATTCTCCATAGAGTTTTACTTGAGAAAGGAAGTGTCATAGTGACACATAGAAGGGCATGTTTTCTCATGGTTATCGAACAAGTGTTGGGAACTAGATCAATGAATTCACTAACCAAGGAACACAATTAACACGTTGTGGAGGTATAAGGAGAAAATGATTATTCGTTATGAGTTGGATATGCTTATGCTATACTAACTTCCAAACTGCAATACAATATCACATCATGGGAAACCACAATACTAGAAACCAAGTGAGCTACTTGCTACGGGATATCTCAAGTGGACACAAAAATTATTGCCACACAAGATCTTCTTGTGATAGGGTCAGAATGACGTACTAATGGGTCACTTACTTGGTGGCTATAGATTGGCGGGGTAGTGCCTCAACTGATGCACCGCGAGTCCACATCTCTAACATACATTGGTAACATACTAATGATATACTACATGATCTGGTGGTGCAGTGACATTAATAGGAACAAGGTTACTCCCCTTAACAATAAGTTCTACTAATCCCTCCATGGCTCAACACATTTTCCTAACAAGTCGTTGGGCAATTCACTTGGACTCAATGGTGGGATCAATCCCTCATTACATGCTTCAAATTTGTGGATTATGGCATCAAGGTTATCAAATCTTGAGAATAAGACTTAGAGAGACAATTAGCTCCCTAACTTGAGCTCTATTGCACGATTGGAGTATCAAATAAGGGTGAAATTCCTAAATGTCCGAATAGCCTCCAACTTATAGATGTGGTCAACAACACACCGATAAGAAGGACTCTACTAGACACGGCTCCGAGACATCCTAGGACACTTTAAAACCTTAGGGTTTGATACCAAGTTCGTCACGTCCCAAAATTCGAGGAGCACGACCGGCGCTCCGCCGAGTAAACCCGACCGAGCAAGCCTGTTAGGTCTCATTCTACCCAAACTAACTCTTGAATAATTAGGAGATGGACTCCATTAATCAAATTCTATAAATATAAAATTAGCGATTTCCATTTCATTTTCATTAGCAACATCATCCGCCACCTCAAAGGTATTACAAGTTTGATACATCATTGCCAAACATCAATATTTCTATTTTAATTTCCAATACCCGACACTACCCACAACCTGTCTACGGAGCCTCTAAATATAACTGAAGAATAATGTGGAAATGCCGGCAATAAAGCTCCGGCTATACCTCTAAATACAAAGTACATGATAAACAATCATACAGGGCCCCAAAATGAAGTGGGGCTCACCAACTCAGCTGAAACTAAGATGCGTCACTGGCTGCGACCAATATTGCCTGATGTGGAACCACCTATAATCATAACACAAATGTAGCGCACCCGTTAAAAAGGGACATTAGTGCCATTGAATAGTACTAGTATGCATAACTAAACACCATCTAATTAGAAAGAACTATGAAACAAGAATAATGAAATCACAAGTAAAACTCAAACACTTTAAATAATCACAACATTATCAAATAAAAGGGATCACATAGCTTTCACATATATTTCCATACCTCTAGGTTGTGTTTCATAGCCCATCTAACAGTTTCACATATCAAATTATAGACCTATGCGTTTCATAGCCCGTCCATAGGGTTCACACATCGTATTATATTATACATCTATGTGTTTCATAGCCTGTCCATAGGTCCCACATATTATATTATACACCTATGCGTTTCATATCCCATCCACAGGTCCCACATATTATAGTATACACCTATGTGTTTCATAGCCCGTCCATAGGTCCCACATATTATATTATACACCTATGCGTTTCATAGCCCGTCCATAGGTCCCACATATTAATATATACACCTATGTGTTTCATAGCCCGTCCATAGGTCCCACATATTATATTATATACCTATGTGTTTCATAGCCCGTCCATAGGTCCCACCTATTATAGTATACGCCTATGCATTTCATAGCCCGTCCATAGGTTCACATATCAATTAATCGGCACATGGGGCCACCATCATTACAACATACTTAGCACTAGGCCACATTTCATAACTCAATCTCTTATTTCCCACATTGCACATCATTTCCACATACTTTACATCAATTATCAATTTCAACTACAAGCCATTTAATTCAAGAGGTTAAATACACATGAGAGGAACCATGAATCCTCGGCATACACAATATCTCAGAAATCATACACCTCAAGTTTATTGACAATGAAACCTTAAACACAATGGATTCTTCCAAATCAATAGAGGAGATACACCAACCCGTAATAAAAACACACATGGAAGGCATAAGCAAATAATTACACCAATTATTCTTGAATCCTTCTTTTTCAATCATGACATTATACAATTATAATTCAAGTTCTC
>MU776591.1:151128-163100 GCA_026770625.1 Nicotiana glauca
TAAAGTACCAATCACAGCAAGAATCCAAAGTTCAATCTTACCACATTTACACAGTCACTTACTTCACTTCCAAACATATTTGTACATTACCAACAACTAGACACAATCTATCAAATACATTTCGTACACATACGAACAATTTGGAGGATCAACCATAACGAGATTTCTCACACGATCTGGCATCAAAAGCTCAATTTAAACTTAACTTGAAGTCTAGGCATTTTAGCACATGGTTCCCATTTTTCACATATCATCATTTACCAAGAATAACGTATTAAACACATTGAGGTACATCTTTCACATATGTTCTTGCAACACCCCAAATCCTTTGAAATAATGAATACTACATAAATCAAATTACGTACTGACAACATACGCAGGGGCACCATGGGAGCCCAATTTCTACGAAAAGGGAGTTTTAGCCATACATACCTTGTCAAAGTTTTCCTCAAGTTACTACAACGTTCCGAAAATTCTAGAAATTCCAATCTAGTTTGAGACATAACAATATTGAACACAAATTAGAAAAGTATTCATGGTTTCAGCTCATTTGAGCATTTTATCAAATACTAGTTGAGCATCTAAATCTCAAATCTTTTTTTTAAGGCTTTCATTCATTCCCCAAACAAATCTTTTCTTATTTATGTTAAACAATCTTCCCATAAACCTAAGTTGTACTTGCATGAATACATAATAGTATTTCTCCCAAAAATCATACCTCAATATCCCATCTTATACTCTAAACTCGAAATTAAAATCTAGGGTATAGAATCTTACCTCTTAGATGAAGAACTTGTGATTGGGTTCTTTGATTCTTGAAGATTGATGCAAGATTTGGATAATGTAAATGTTGGGTTCCTCGTTCTCTCTCTAAAATGCTCTCACATCTCTCTAAAATCAGTAGAAAATGACCCCAAATGAAGCCCCAAAGGCTATATATCAAAATGAGGCCGGGTTATAAAAATTTGAAAATTAACCCTCCGATGACAACTATTCGATCGCAGAGCTGACCGCAAAATGGCTATGCGGGCTGCAGATTCATTGCAGAACTCGTTTCCCAGAACTGGGCTATTTTGCCTCATTCTGCGATCACATAATGGTTTTTATGGTCCGCGGAGTTGCTTCTGCGATCGTAGATTCGACAGCAGAATTGCATTTTTCCAGCTTTTGGTAATTTTATCATAACTTTGTGTAGGAATGTCCAAATGACGAACGGTTTGAAGCTTTGGAAACTAGACTCAAAGACCTTTAATTTTTAGGTTATAAATCACATAAAACTTTATATATATTTAGATATACTCATTCAAAATATGGACTAGTGCAAGATCATTGGGAATTTTAGCCTATTATGGACTCTTCCAATTTTTCTTAGACTTAGGCCTTTCCTTAGATCCCAAATTACTTACCATGAGACTTATAAACATATTTACCAAATACAAAGGATGTACATCATGTTAATAGCACATAAAATATTATAATTATCCTACGTAGCACCAAGAAAGCATAGTTTATTTAGCAAAATTTTCCGGGGCCTTACATTCTTCCAAGGTTCATGTTCAATGTATTTCTAGACTTGTAAATGTAATTAAATTCTTATAGATACTTGTGACTTGTTACACCCCGGTTTTGGCTGTGTTTGGGTTGTACTTCCGCTAAGTAATGTTATCGAATCATCTTTAAAACTGTTTACTCATATTTATCTAAATTTGAAAAAGATAATTTGGGTTGGTTGGCTGGCCTTGTCTTCATGAGAGGTGCCATCACGACCGAAACTGGGTTTGGGTCGTGAAAAGTTTGTATCAGAGGCTAGGTTACAAGGTCTCACGAGTCATGAGCAGGTTTAGTAAAGTCTCTCGGATCGGTACAGAGATGTCTATATTTATCCTTGAGAGGCTGTAGAACCTTTAGTAAACTTCACATTCTTAAATCCTTATCGTGTGTCCTTGATTCAGCTTGAAAATAAACTCTTGAAATTCCTTCCACGCTTTTGTATGCGCATGAGCGCTTGGTATCAGATGTGCCTTAATGACTTGTGATTCCCGATCAATGGGCGAGATGTGATCTCTGTGAGTTTGATGTTGGGCCAGTCTGGAGGACTTGAGGCCGGATCTTTGCCTATGGCTTGAGCACTGAGATGCTGATTGTGTGAGTAATTGTTTTGAACTTATATGTTCGGCAGTGTCCCTATTAGTGGAAGTGACGGTTGAATAGCCATTGATGAGTGTGTTAGTATTGCGGGATGTATCTATGCAACTTGGAAGTGGCGAGGAAGGTCTGCGGGATGATAGATGAACTACTAAGTTTATGATTTCCATTGTGATTGGATGTATGGCTCCGAGTTATTGGTGTGTGAGGGATCTTTTCATGTTTTCCGGTCATGGATGAAATAAATTTCATGTGGCGGTATGAGTTCAGACTCAGGAAGACTAAGTGGCTGTGTAATGTGTATGACGGTTGAAGGTATACATAAATGTTATATTGAGGCAAAGCAAATGGGTTATCACATGCGGAGTGTTCTGAAGTGGTGTGATCCTTATGTGTATGTTGGAAGATCTCTTGTGTAATTGAAGGGTACATGTTGAAATTTAAAATTTCGGTTCGCTTAAGAGAGTGGGCTTAACTATTGTGAGATTTGCTTAAGATTTAAAGTACTAGATGATTTGCGCTTACACAAGCTTATAAAGAGTTTGAGTTTAATCTTACTATGGTATTGTGGCATCAATAGAGTATAAGTGCTATGTGTTATTGAGTGTATCTTGATCTATGACTTCGAGCCAAGTAGGGGAGTCTGAGGTGAGCAGTTGATTGCACTGTTAGGTGCTATGTTGGTTCCAGTTTGGAGCATGCGAGTGAATTAGCTATGGCTAGAGTAAAGGAAAAATTTCAACAAAGGTTATATTATGTTTCATAGGGTATGAGAATCACAGAATGTCTAGAGTGTTGTTGGTAAAGAATACTCAGCGCATAGAGCAATAATTTTATTGGTTGTATTAGGACGAGGATTTTATTTTGCGGTATCGGAATGCCAACGAGGTACGGGTGGTTCTATTTGTTAAGTCAGGAAATTTGCAATTTGAGTAAGAGTGAATGACTTTCGAGAATGGTTCTAATATGTTCAAGATTCTACAAGAAACAATCAGGTATCTTAAGGTTGTGTAGGTGGTTAGAGACGGTGTTTTCATTGGAAGAGGTCAATACATATGGTATTTTTATGTTAATTATGGGATTCTATGTATCAGTATCTATAAAGTAAAGGTAACAAATTTATATTCGTAGGAAGTTCTTCAAAGTAAAGTATTCTGGAATGTGGTGTTTCTGGGAATATTTGAGAGAGTATTCAGCGGCTTATGGGTCTTAGACAGTGTTGTCTTGTGCTTGGATCTCGTGTAGTGAGCCTGGGATGGAGGAAATTGTAGTGCTACAGCAAGAGGGCATATCAAGTTGAAAATGAATCAATAGGAAATTTAGATAGATGGAGTACCTTGATAGTAGACTGAACCGGTATGGTAAGGATATGATTAACTCCTTGTATGTGTTCGAGGTAATGGGTCCTTACAGGTATTTTTGCAGCAATGCTCTTGGGTATTGATGGTTGGCCTAGCCTGGCCTAGTTAGAAAGATTCAGTCCTGGTAGTTAATTTGTGCAAACGGAATTGGGAGAGTTCTTGTTGGTTCCTACCGTGGTTGGAGATGTGAACTTTCTACGAATATGAGAAAGCTAATGTGAATAAATTGATGGTACTTTGGTAGTATTGCAGCATTTCCTCATTGGGTCAACAGGTGGTATTCGGGTTTGCTTGGTGGCAAAGGGAAATTTTTGAGTATATATCGTTGGGATGATGGGGTATTTAAGGTATGGTATGCTTTCGGACGGCAAAAATTGGGATCAGGTGCGATAATTCATATACAATATCGAGTTGGAGACTGGGAGTGCTCATGTGCGGGCTATGTTGCGGATTGTGGATCGTGTATATCGGCACCGTTTAGTGGCTATCGGGATTTGGAGGCTCGAGTGGATCTTTATTTTCTGGTATGTTCGATTTTGGATGTGATGTTGGAATTTAGACTGATTGTCTTAGTGTTGGGTGATTTTGAACTATTACGCTATGGGCTATGCCGGAAATTCCACGGGTTGAGTGCCGAGGTGCGTTGGACTATGATGTAGCAGAGTGGTTCATATTTCAAAGACCAAGTAGACGATTGGGAAGGATTTCTTTTCTTAATTAGGCCTTCATGATGGATATCAATGTAGAGGTTTCTACCATTGGTTCAGTTACGGTGTTGAGGGACTTTTCGGATGCATTTCTGGTGGTCAAGCAAGGTTTTGGATTTCGGTATTGATTTGGTGCTGGGCAACGTATCGTACGACTCCGGCATGAGTTGTAGTAGCGAAAGGAGAAGCTTCAGGCTTCCTTGGTAATGAGTTTGTTGGCAGGCCGATGTGGATACATGTTTAGCATGAGTTGGCTTGGTTGGCCCCAAATATTATTGTTGAGGGATAGGTTGATTCGATCGTTATTGAGCTTGTTAGTGATTTGGGGAAATCTATGACTTGTTTTCTATGTTGTGAGACGTTATGAATTGTTGGTTAAGGGCACATGTGGTGCAGTTCAATTGGGAATTCATAGTGGAAGTCGAGTGGGAAGAGTAATTGGGTGTTGCTCGGTGACGAGAGTATGGGTTATAACCTATCGGGTTGTGTGGCATATGTTATTTCTTCCACAATGGGTGAAATGATTTGCTTTGGTTCCAGACATCAAATTATGTGTGGCTGTCAATTTTGATCATAGTGACTTGGGGTGTTTCATGTGTAGCAGTGTTTGGATAGGATCGTGCGTTCTAGCGAGGCTACGTTGAGATATGACCTTTCGGGGTAGATTCATGTGTTCTATTTCTATGATGCGAGACGGGGTCTTAGCCTTGTGTTGTGATGGTACTGATGAGCTTGAGATGCAGCTCTTTCGTTTGGGGTCATTTTTATGATTTGAGTGTATTCAGACTGTTTCTTATTAGGGCGCGAATTATGCAAGTCGTGGCTAGGCTTGTATTGATGTGTCATGTCACCAGGGTGGTGTTATTGGTCAGAAGAGATCGTTGGGATCATTAATGAGTACGATTGGATTCGATTTCAGCAAGCTAGATGATAAATATCAAGGTTCGGCTAAAAATTTGCTATGGTAATTGTCAGAGGAGAAATAACTACATGAATGGTTGATTTGAGAAATGGTTATGGTTTATTGCGTGTTTCATTCATCTTTGGTAGTATATGAAAGTGTTGGAATGAGGCTTAGTTGCTAAGTGGTTTTCTATTGGTATTGGGTTGTTGTGGGCAGCTCCTATAAATAGAAGTTACGGCTGCGAGCGTTAGAGTTATGTGTATTATCACGTTATGGCTCTGAGGATGCATGTATATATTATTATAGCATGTTCAGGCTTATTCAGAGTATAGGTGTGAGGTTTGGATGGTATTGATGGTTTCAGAAATGAAAATGTGGTTCTATGATTCACTGGCTAGATTGGATGGTGAAATTTCAGTTACAATATGTTATCATACCTATATGAGATAGGGTGATGTGGGATCACCTCTGGGTTTACGCTTGGTAAGGTTATTGAGCTATTTATTGGATTCTAGAATAACTCTGGGTACGTTCGAGGATGAACATGTGTTTAAGTGGGAAAGGATGTAATGACCCAACCGGTCATTTAGAGCTTTTTCACCTTGATTTCCAGTTCCTGGGCATGACTTGCCCTGTGTTATTTATTAAGACTAATGTAGATCGTTGGTTTTGGTTTTCAGGAAGATTTGGAATGAATTTGAAAAAACAGTTTCACTTGAAAGCTTTGAATTTGAAAGGTTTGACCGAGAGTTGACTTATTGTATATGAGCTCGGATCGGAATTTTTATGAATTGGTTAGCTTCATTAGGTGATTTATCACTTAGGAGCGTGATCGGAATTGGTTTTGGTGGTCCGGTGTAGAATTAGGCTTGAATTGTCCAAGTTAGTATTTTGGCGAATTCCGATTGGTAGGTGAGATTTTGATTCGAGGGCCGGAATGGAATTTCAAGAGAGTCATTCGGAGGTGATTTGGTTGGGTTTTTGATGAAATGCGTGTTTCAGAAGTTTTTGAAGAACTTAGGCTTGAATTCGGTGAGAATTGATGATTTTAGTGTTGTTTGATGTGTTTTGATGATTGGAAAAAGTTTGAATGATGTTTTAGGATGTGTTAGTGCTTTTGGTTGAGGTCCCAGGGGCCTCGCGGTGATTTCGGATGGCTAACGGGAAGATTTAAACTTGGAAAATATTGCAGAAACTTCAGATCAGCTGTTGCAGAAGAATTGGTCTTCGTGTTCGCGTTGGTGAGTCGCGAACACGTAGAAGGAAATTGCAGGACCAGTGTCACGACCCTAGTTCACCCTCCATGAACATGTCGTGAGGGCATCTAGTTTCTACAACTTGGTAATCCTAACAATGTGGAAATCCAATATAATTCGCGGAAATAATTAATTGAAACTAAACATATGTAAAATAATAGCTACATATAAGGCCTCTCAAGCTCTACAACTCGAAAGAAAAGCGGAAGTCTACAACTCAATCCCAAAATTCGGAAACTCACGGGAAACACAGGCTAATAGAAACGTAAAACACTGCTCTAACTCCAGAATGTCTAAACAACTGAAAGAAAATATAAGCTCACTACTAAAGCTAGAATAGAGTAGAGACTCGTGGTCTGCGGATGCGCCAAATATACCTTGAAGTCTCCGCTAGACCTCTCTGCCTCAATGATAGTATGCCTGGGTTGAGGAACCTGGATCTACATATGAAAAAACATGCATAGAAGGGGCATGAGTACACCATAGCTACTCAGTAAGTGTCAAGCCTAACCTCTGTCAGGTAGTGACGAGGAAGGTTAGGTCCCTACTGAGATAAAACATAATAAATAATAAGATAACATAAATAGTTTAAATAAAGTCTATAGCGAGGATCCAAATCATATAAATAAGGAAGGACAGTAGTAGAAAGCAAATGTAACAATACATGGAATACTGCTCTCAACAAGGAATAATAGCCGGGGATCTCTTGGTATCCTCATCCTATGCCCCAGGGATCTCTTGGTATCCCGAGGATCTCTTGGTATCCTCATCATATACACTGGGATCTCTTGGTTTCCCGAGGATCTCTTGGTATCCTTGTCATATACACTGGGGATATCTTGGTATCCCGAGGATCTCTTGGTATCCTTAATAAGTAAGTTGGGGATATCTTGGTATCCCAATATATATAGAAATACATGTGTCAAGGATCTCTTGGTATCCCGCGCCCTCAATCCAGAATATATCAAGTACAGAGGGATCTCCCGGGAAGCCGTCCCGTAGTCCCAAATTAAACACATAACAACAACAACTCATAATCTCAGAATAAATGCTAAAATCAATACAAGTAATAGTAAATTCTAGCCTAACATGCTTCACAAAGTACAAATAGTATAGTTAAAGAATTAAGCAAGTAAGTCAGTTAAACATGCTTTTCTAAGCTAGCACAGGTTTAAACTTACAGTCTAAAATGAACAAGTAAACAGGAGATCTCAATTTAAATACTTCAAGTAGAAATGGGTTAACAACAATTAGCTCAAGTACGCACTCGCCACCTCACGTACGAGGCAGTCAAATATTCAAAGATCATGTCCTAAAGGGAAAGGTCCCCCACACAAGGTTAGACAAGCCACATACCTCGAATCGGCTCCAAAATCAACTACATATCATGCCTTTGCCACGAGTATCCGACTCCAAATGGCCCAAATCTATTCAATTCAATTACACATTATAAATAACATCACAAACAACTTGTTCCACTATGAAATTTAAAGCTAGGGCACGAAAATAGGTAAAATGATCAAAACGCCCCTCAGGCCAACGTCTCGGAATATAATAATTTTCACATTTTTAGAACCCTCGTACTCTCACGAGTCTAACCATATAAAAATCTCCCAAATCGGAGGTCGAATTCCCACTCAAAACTCAATAGTTTAGACTATGAAGTTTTACCCAAATTATCCAGTTTTTTTATCCTTAATTCGAATTTTAATTATGGATTTAACTACAAAATGATGAAATATAACTAGAAGGGATCAAAGAAATGTTAACCAATAATATCATCTTCAAAATCCTCTCAAAATCGCCCTCTCCCGAGCTCAAATTTGATTTTTTTAACTTTTGAAACTTAACCCTCGAATTTACTATTTCTGTTCAGGCATTTCCACTTCTGCGAACAAGGGACCGCTTCTGCAGAATCAAAGCCGCTTCTGCGGTTTTCATTATAGGGATCACAGGCCGCATCTGCAATGGCCCCATCTATGGAAAAACGTCCGCACCTGCGGAAAAACTGAAAAAGCCCAAAACCTGCATCTGCGATGACCCAGCCGCTTATGCAGCTCCGCTCATGAGGAACCCAAACCGTAGGTGCGGTTATGACAGAAGACAGAAGCCTTCAGCAATTCATTCAACTCCAAATTCTTCCGCCAACCACCTGAAATCATCTCGAGGCCCCCGGGACGTCAACCAAAAGCATCAATACCACCTAATACCTTATTCGAACTTTTACCAATCCTTAAAACACCTAAAACAACACCAGTCTCTATTATTCGATCAAAAACCTAACCAAAACACGTCCTAATGTCCTAAAATTTTGCACACACATCCCAAATAACATGATGGAGCCACTACAACTTGCACACTTCCATTACTACCCTCGGATAAAAAACACACTACCAGACCGAAAACTTTAAAAATACAAATTTCCGCATTTCAAGCCTAAATGAGCTACGGACTTCAAAATACATTTCGTACATGCTCCAAACCCCAAAATCGCTAAATAGAGCTAACGAAACCATCGCATTTCCATTCCGAGGTCGTCTTCACACTGTTCCGATTATGGACCATTTTTCAACGCTTAAGCTCTCATTTAGGAATTAAGTGTCCCAAAACACTCTGAAACCTAATACCAAACGTCCCGGCAAACCAAAAGAGCATAAATGAACTTCGGGGAAGCAGTTAAATGGAGGATCGGGGCATAAATTCCAAAAATGACCGGCCGGGAAGTTACATCCTCCTACACTTAAACATTCGTTCATCCTCGAACTAGCATAGAGAACATACCTGAAGTAGTGAAAAGATGAGGGTATCGGCTGCGCATATCCTGCTCGGTGTCCCAAGTTGCCTCCTCGACTGGCTAGCCCTACCACTGAACCTTTACTGAAACAGTGTTCTTCGACCTCAACTTTCTGATTTGCCTTTCTAATATAGCCACTGGATCCTCAAAATAAGATAGATCCTTGTCCAACTGGAATAAACTGAAATCAAACACGTGCGACAGGTCCCCGTGATACCTTCGGAGCATCGAAACATGAAATACCGGATGCACGACTAATAAGCTAGGCGGCAATGCGAGCCTATAAGCCACCTCTCCTACTCGATCAAGAATCTCAAATAGACCAACGTACCTAGTGCTAAGCTTGCCCTTCTTCCCGAATCTTATCACGCCTTTCATAGGCGATACTCGGAGCAATACCGGCTCACTAACCCTGTATGCCACATCTTTGAACTTGAGATCGGCGTAACTCTTTTACCTAGCCTCACCCGGATCAAACTATCCAACCAGAGATCTACACATCCTACCATATAAAGCCTCATATGGCGCCATCTGAATGCTGGACTGATAATTGTTGTTGTAAGGAAACTTCGCCAATAGCAAGAATTGATCCCAAGACCCTTAATACTCAATCACATACGCACGGAGCATATCCTCAAGAATCTGAATAGTGCGCTCGGATTGTCCATCCATCTGGGGTGAAATGTAGTGCTCAACTCCTGCTGACGGCTCTCTAGAACCTTGATGTAAACTGAGTACCTCTGTCCGAATAATAGAGACTGGAATACCATGCAGATGGACGATCTTCCGGATATAAATCTCTGCCAACCGCTCCGATGAATAGGTGTTACACACTAAAATGAAATGAGCGGACTTGGTCAATCGATCCACAATGACCCAAATGGCATCAAACTTCCTCATGGTCCGTGGAAGTATAGATACAAAATCCACGGTGATGCGCTCCCATCTCCTCTCCGGAATCTTAATCTGCTGAAGCAACCCACCTGGGCACTAGTGCTCATACTTTACCTACTGGCAGTTGAGGCATCGAGACCCATAGCCAATTATATCTTTATTCATCTGTCTCCACTAATAGCACTGCCTCGAGTTCTGATACATCTTTGCAGCACCCGGATGGATGGAATACCGTAAACTATGGGCCTTTACTAGAATCAACTCTCGAAGACCATCAACATTGGGCACACAAATCCCTCCTTGCATCCTCAATACCCCGTCATCTCCAATGGTCATATCTCGGCCATCTCTACGCTGAACCTTGTCCTGAAGGACAAGAAAATAAGGGTCATCATACTGCCGCTCCCGGATACGATCAAACAGGGAAGACCGGGAGACCTCACAGGCTAGAACCCAACTAGATCCAAAAGATCCAATCTCACGGAATGAATGTCTAAGGCCTGAACATAAATCGCCAAAGGCCTCTCTAAAGCTGGTAAATATGCCAAACTCTCCGCCCGGCGATTCAAGGCATCCGCCACCACATTGGCCTTTCTAGGGTGATACAGAATAGTAATATTATAATCCTTCAGTAACTCCAACCACCTCCCCTGGCACAAGTTTAGATCTTTTTGCCTGAACAAGTGCTGTAAACTCCGATGATCTGTAGGCAATCACCCTACCGTCCTGCATCAACACCATTCCAAGTCCAACCCGTAAGGAATCACAATATACTATATAGGACCCCAAACCAGTAGGCAATATTAGTATAAGGGCTAAAGTGAAAGTTGTCTTGAGATTCTGAAAGCTCGCCTCACAGCCATTCGTCCACTGAAATAGAGCACCCTTTTGGGTCAATCTAGTTATAGGGGATGCAATCGATGAAAACTCCTCCACAAAACGACGGTAATAACTCGCCAAGCCAAGGAAACAACTAATATCTATAGCGGAGGATGGCCCGGGCTAACTCTGCACGGCCTCCACCTTCTTCGGATCCACCCGAATGCCCTCACTCGATACCACGTGGCCTAGGAATGCCACAGAACTCAACCAAAACTAACATTTTGAGAACTTTGCATATAACTTCTTCTCTCTCAGGGTCTAAAGCACTGTCCTCAGGTGCTGCTCATGATCTTCCCGACTCCGGAGTATACAAGAATATCATCTATGAAAATAAAGACGAACGAGTCGAGATAGGGCCTAAATACACTGTGCATCAAATGCATAAAAGTTGTTGGGGCATTTGTCAGCCCAAATGACATAACAAAATACTCGTAATGGCCATACCAAGGAACTCGTAATACATATCAAATGCACGAAAGTTTCTAGGGCATTGGTCAGCCTAAATGGCATGACAAGGAACTCGTAATGACCATACCGAGTCCTGAAGGCAGTCTTCGAGATATCTGGAAATCATCAACTGATGGTAACCTGAACACAAGTCAACCTTAGAAAACACCTGTGCACCTTAAAGCTGGTCAAACAGATCATCAATACGGGAAAGGGATAACAGTTCTTTACTGTAACTTTGTTCAACTGATGATAATAAATACACATAGGCATAGAACCATTATTTTTCTTCACGAACAAGACAGGAGCATCCCACGGTGAAACACTGGGTCGGATAAAACCCTTATCAAGCAATTCCTATAACTAATCCTTCAACTCCTTCAACTTAGGAGGAGCCATACGATATGGAGGAATGGAAATGAGCTGAGTGCCTGGAAACAAGTCAATACCAAAATCAATGTCTCTATCAGGTGGCATACCCGGAAGATCAACTGGAAACACATCAGGATAATCGTGTACCACTGGGACAGAATCAACAGAAAGGGTATCGACACTGACATCTATCACATAAGCTCAATAGGC
>MU776591.1:166215-181883 GCA_026770625.1 Nicotiana glauca
CTCGATACCACGTGGCCTAGGAATGCCACAGAACTCAACCAAAACTAACATTTGGAGAACTTTGCATATAACTTCTTCTCTCTCAGGGTCTAAAGCATTGTCCTCAGGTGCTGCTCATGATCTTCCCGACTCCGGAGTATACAAGAATATCATCTATGAAAATAAAGACGAACGAGTCGAGATAGGGCCTAAATACACTGTGCATCAAATGCATAAAAGTTGTTGGGGCATTGGTCAGCCCAAATGACATAACAAAATACTCGTAATGGCCATACCAAGGAACTCGTTATACATATCAAATGCACGAAAGTTTCTAGGGCATTGGTCAGCCTAAATGACATGACAAGGAACTCGTAATGACCATACCGAGTCCTGAAGGCAGTCTTCGAGATATCTGGAAATCATCAACTGATGGTAACCTGAACACAAGTCAACCTTAGAAAACACCTGTGCACCCTAAAGCTGGTCAAACAGATCATCAATACGGGAAAGGGATAACAATTCTTTACTGTAACTTTGTTCAACTGATGATAATAAATACACATAGGCATAGAACCATTATTTTTCTTCACGAACAAGACAGGAGCATCCCACGGTGAAACACTGGGTCGGATAAAACCCTTATCAAGCAATTCCTATAACTAATCCTTCAACTCCTTCAACTTAGGAGGAGCCATACGATATGGAGGAATGGAAATGAGCTGAGTGCCTGGAAACAAGTCAATACCAAAATCAATGTCTCTATCAGGTGGCATACCCGGAAGATCAACTGGAAACACATCAGGATAATCGTGTACCACTGGGACAGAATCAACAGAAAGGGTATCGACACTGACATCTATCACATAAGCTCAATAGGCGTTGCACCCTTCTCAACCATACGCTGATCTTTAAGAAAAGAGATAACTCTACTGGGAGTGTGATCTATGTTACCACTCCACTCAATATGCGGAATACCTGGCATAGCCAGCATCACGGTCTTGGCGTGACAATCAAGAATAGCATGATGGGGCGACAACCAGTTCATGCCAAGAATAATATCAAAGTCAACCATATCGAGTAACAATAAATTCGCTCTGGTCTGAAAATCATGAATAGTAACCAAACACGACCGATAAAAGCGGTCCACAACAATAGAATCTCCCATGGGAGTAGAAACGTAAACATAAGAACTCAATGAATCTCGGGCTATACCCAAATGCAGAGCAAAATAAGAAGACACATCAGAATAGGTAGAGCCTAGATCAAATAGAACCGATGCCTCTCTGCGACTAACCAGTATAATACCTGTAATGACAGAATCCGAGGTAACAACCTCGGTGCAAGCAGGAATAGCATAATATCTAGCTTAGCCTCTCTCTCGAGAGCGACCTCTACCTCCCCAACCTCCGTCCCTAGCTGGCTGGGCAGATGGGGTAGCAGTGGGAGCTGTGATCATGGCCTGAGAACTCTGAGAAGCATGTTACTACTGAACAGTCTGTGGAGGTGCACTCCTCCCAAGTCTAGGGCAATCCCTCACCACATATCAGTCCAGCATTCAGATGGCGGCAATGCGAGTCTATAAGCCACCTCTCCCACTTGATCAAGAATCTCAAATGGACCAATGTACCTAGGGCTAAGCTTGCCCTTCTTCCCGAATCTTATCACACCCTTCATATGCGATACTTGAAGCAATACCCGCTCACCAACCATGTATGCCACATCTTTGACCTTGCGATCTCCCTAACTCTTCTACCTAGAGTGAGCTGAATGAAGTCTATCCTGAATGATCTTGAACTTATCCAAGGCCTCCTGAACCAAATCCATACATAACAGCCGAGCCTCCGCCAGCTCAAACCATCCAACCGGAGATCTACACATCCTACCATACAAAGCCTCACACGACGCCATCTATATGCTGGACTAATATGTTGTGAGGGATTGCCCTAGACTTGGGAAGAGTGCACCTCTAGAGACTACTCAACCGCAGTGTGCTCCTCAGAGTTCTCAAGCCATGATCACAGCTCCCGCTGCTACCCCATCTGCCCAGCCAGCAAGGGAGGAGGTCGGGGAGGTAGAGGTGACTCTCAAAAGAGAGGCCAGGACAGATATTATAATCCTTCAGTAACTCCAACCACCTCCCCTGGCACAAGTTTAGATCTTTTTGCTTGAACAAGTGCTGTAAACTCCGATGATCCGTAGGCAATCACCCTACCGTCCTGCATCAACACCATTCCAAGTCCAACCCGTAAGGAATCACAATATACTATATAGGACCCCAAACCAGTAGGCAATATTAGTATAAGGGCTAAAGTGAAAGTTGTCTTGAGATTCTGAAAGCTCGCCTCACAGCCATTCGTCCACTGAAATAGAGCACCCTTTTGGGTCAATCTAGTTATAGGGGATGCAATCGATGAAAACTCCTCCACAAAACGACGGTAATAACTCGCCAAGCCAAGGAAACAACTAATATCTATAGCGGAGGATGGCCCGGGCTAACTCTGCACGGCCTCCACCTTCTTCGGATCCACCCGAATGCCCTCACTCGATACCACGTGGCCTAGGAATGCCACAGAACTCAACCAAAACTAACATTTTGAGAACTTTGCATATAACTTCTTCTCTCTCAGGGTCTAAAGCACTGTCCTCAGGTGCTGCTCATGATCTTCCCGACTCCGGAGTATACAAGAATATCATCTATGAAAATAAAGACGAACGAGTCGAGATAGGGCCTAAATACACTGTGCATCAAATGCATAAAAGTTGTTGGGGCATTTGTCAGCCCAAATGACATAACAAAATACTCGTAATGGCCATACCAAGGAACTCGTAATACATATCAAATGCACGAAAGTTTCTAGGGCATTGGTCAGCCTAAATGGCATGACAAGGAACTCGTAATGACCATACCGAGTCCTGAAGGCAGTCTTCGAGATATCTGGAAATCATCAACTGATGGTAACCTGAACACAAGTCAACCTTAGAAAACACCTGTGCACCCTAAAGCTGGTCAAACAGATCATCAATACGGGAAAGGGATAACAATTCTTTACTGTAACTTTGTTCAACTGATGATAATAAATACACATAGGCATAGAACCATTATTTTTCTTCACGAACAAGACAGGAGCATCCCACGGTGAAACACTGGGTCGGATAAAACCCTTATCAAGCAATTCCTATAACTAATCCTTCAACTCCTTCAACTTAGGAGGAGCCATACGATATGGAGGAATGGAAATGAGCTGAGTGCCTGGAAACAAGTCAATACCAAAATCAATGTCTCTATCAGGTGGCATACCCGGAAGATCAACTGGAAACACATCAGGATAATCGTGTACCACTGGGACAGAATCAACAGAAAGGGTATCGACACTGACATCTATCACATAAGCTCAATAGGCGTTGCACCCTTCTCAACCATACGCTGATCTTTAAGAAAAGAGATAACTCTACTGGGAGTGTGATCTATGTTACCACTCCACTCAATATGCGGAATACCTGGCATAGCCAGCATCACGGTCTTGGCGTGACAATCAAGAATAGCATGATGGGGCGACAACCAGTTCATGCCAAGAATAATATCAAAGTCAACCATATCGAGTAACAATAAATTCGCTCTGGTCTGAAAATCATGAATAGTAACCAAACACGACCGATAAAAGCGGTCCACAACAATAGAATCTCCCATGGGAGTAGAAACGTAAACATAAGAACTCAATGAATCTCGGGCTATACCCAAATGCAGAGCAAAATAAGAAGACACATCAGAATAGGTAGAGCCTAGATCAAATAGAACCGATGCCTCTCTGCGACTAACCAGTATAATACCTGTAATGACAGAATCCGAGGTAACAGCCTCGGTGCAAGCAGGAATAGCATAATATCTAGCTTAGCCTCTCTCTCAAGAGCGACCTCTACCTCCCCAACCTCCGTCCCTAGCTGGCTGGGCAGATGGGGTAGCAGTGGGAGCTGTGATCATAGCCTGAGAACTCTGAGAAGCACGTTACTACTGAACAGTCTGTGGAGGTGCACTCCTCCCAAGTCTAGGGCAATCCCTCACCACATATCAGTCCAGCATTCAGATGGCGGCAATGCGAGTCTATAAGCCACCTCTCCCACTTGATGAAGAATCTCAAATGGACCAATGTACCTAGGGCTAAGCTTGCCCTTCTTCCCGAATCTTATCACACCCTTCATATGCGATACTTGAAGCAATACCCGCTCACCAACCATGTATGCCACATCTTTGACCTTGCGATCTCCCTAACTCTTCTACCTAGAGTGAGCTGAATGAAGTCTATCCTGAATGATCTTGAACTTATCCAAGGCCTCCTGAACCAAATCCATACATAACAGCCGAGCCTCCGCCAGCTCAAACCATCCAACCGGAGATCTACACATCCTACCATACAAAGCCTCATACGACGCCATCTATATGCTGGACTAATATGTTGTGAGGGATTGCCCTAGACTTGGGAAGAGTGCACCTCTAGAGACTACTCAACCGCAGTGTGCTCCTCAGAGTTCTCAAGCCATGATCACAGCTCCCGCTGCTACCCTATCTGCCATGCCAGCAAGGGAGGAGGTCGGGGAGGTAGAGGTCACTCTCAAAAGAGAGGCCAGGACAGATATTATGCTATTCCTGCTCGCACCGAGGTTGTTACCTCCGATTCTGTCATTACAGGTATTATACTGGTTAGTCGCAGAGTGGCATCGGTTCAATTTGATCCAGGCTCTACCTATTCTTATGTGTCTTCTTATTTTGGTCCGCATTTGGGTATAGCCCGAGATTCATTGAGTTCTTATGTTTACGCTTCTACTCCCGTGGGAGATTCTCTTGTTCTGGACCGCATTTATCGATTGTGTTTGGTTACTATTCATAATTTTCAGACCAGAGCGGATTTATTTTTACTCGGTATGGTTGACTTTGATATTATTCTAGGCATGGACTGGTTGTTTCCTCATCATGCTGTTCTTGATTGTCATGCCAAGACCGTAACGCTGGCTATGCCAAGTATTCTGCGTATTGAGTGGAGTGGTACCTTAGATCACACTCCTAGTAGAGTTATCTCTTTTCTTAAAGATCAGTGTATGGTTGAGAAGGGGTGTACCGTGTGTTTAGCTTATGTGAGAGATGTCAGTGCTGGTACCCATTCTGTTGATTCTGTCCCAGTGGTACGGGATTATCCTAATTTGTTTCCTGCTGATCTTCCAGGTATGCCACCTGATAGAGACATTGAATTTGGTATTCATTTATTACCGAGCCCTCAGCCCATTTCCATTCATCCGTATCGTATGGCTCATCCTGAGTTGAAGGAGTTGAAGGATTAGTTACAGGAATTGATTGATAAGGGTTTTATCCAAACCAGTGTTTCACCGTGGGGTGCTCCTATCTTGTTCGTGAAGAAAAAGGATGGTTCTATACGTATGTGTATTTATTATCATCAGTTGAACAAGGTTACAGTAAAGAACCCTTATCCCTTGCCCCGTATTGATGATCTGTTTGACCAACTTTAAGGCGCACAGGTGTTTTCTAAGGTTGACTTGTGCTCAGGTTACCATCAGTGGAAGATTCGAGAGCTAGATATCTCGAAGACTACCTTCAGGACTCGGTATGGTCATTACGAGTTCCTTGTCACGTCATTTGGGCTGACCAATGCCTTAGAAACTTTCATGCATTTGATGCACAGTGTGTTCAGGCCATATTTGGACTCGTTCGTTTTTGTTTTTATTGATGGTATTCTGGTGTATTCATGGAGTCGGGAAGATCATGAGTAGCACTTGAGGACCGTGCTTCAGACCTTGAGGGAGAAGAAGTTATATGCAAAGTTCTCCAAATGCGAGTTATGGTTGAGTTCTGTGGCATTCTTGGCCATGTGATTTTGATTGAGGGCATTCAGGTGGATCCGAGGAAGATAGAGGCCGTATAGAGTTGGCTCAGGCCATCCTCAACTACAGAGATTCGTAGTTTCTTTTGTTTGGTGGGCTATTTCCATCGCTTCGTGGAGGGATTCTCATCGATAGCAACCCCTATGACTAGATTGACCTAGAAGGGTGCCTTATTTCAGTGGACATATGAGTGTTAGGCGAGCTTTTAGAAGCTTGTCGACGCCCCCGTTTACCTAAGGCGTAAAGCGGGTTTCGACATTATGGATGAAATGACTCTTCTATTCCCCTTTTGGGGAATTGGGTTATGGATTTTGGAGAGTCGCCACCTAATGATTATAGTACATTAGGACACTTTAAAATAAAAGAATAAGATTTTGAAAGAAAACCAGAGTTCGGGTAAGGGCTTGAGATTATCTCGAGGGGAAGGTGTTTGGCACCCCTCAAGATCCACTAGTGTGGTTCCCGGCCATGCTTAATTGTGACTTTAAGAAGAATAGGAATAAACAAGCAAAGTTTGCACATAGGAAGTATAAACAAGTTGAAAATTTTGAAAGAAGAAGGACACAAGTTATTTTGAAAAGAGGAAGCTTAGTTGAAGGAAAACATTAATCTAAGACAAAACATCAATAAATAAAGAAGGAGAAAGGGGGTCCTAGGTTTAAGTATTATATGGATCAATTCGGTGCAATACGCAGCAATCGTTGTCACACGAGATATTAACGCACCAGTCATCATATCCATATTCTACCCTTCCCACCCTGTTAAGGTATTTAAACGCGATTAGTCTCGTTTTACTTATTGCATGCTAGTACCCGTCCTAACCTATCAGTCCTGGGGTATTAGGACGTCTAATCCTAAAAGGGGAAGAACGGGATGGGGGCTTTGCATGGAGTTTCAAAGGATGAAAGTCTAATTCGTCATTCATAACAAATACCAAGTAGGGGGAAGAACAAGAAGACAAACCAAGGCTCAAAGAAACCCCGTTAAACTAACATATAGTTTAGCATGCCTTGCATATACTGGTTTGGTCTTAAATTAAAATTAAGAGGTGGACGGACAAGTTTAACACATAGAATTAAATAAAAGGTCTACATTAGGCAACTTGGATCCAATTATTAGGATCTGGAGCATTTTACCAAATTATTAAATAAGGACCTAATACGGAAAAGTTTGGAAACAGAAGCAGGAGCTTGGAAATTGTAGAAGTTCAGAAAGGTTTCGAAAATTGATGGAAGTGTTTAAGGAAATATACAGTAGAGTTTTTTCAGAAGTAGTGCGCTCATAAAGGAAGATACAGTTTGAAAACTATTTTAAAAGTAATTTCATGAATAAAAGTTTAGACAGAGAGTTAGAAAAGTAATTTTAGAGACAGAAACACGAGTTTAGAAGTCGCAGACAGGTTGGGACGAATCTGTTGGAAACGTTGAAAATAGTTGCCAGATTACTAATTATACAACTTAGGCGAACTTTGAGATCCTATAGGCAGGATATCTACTTTTGATTTTATTTACTCAATGCTATTTTAGAAGTTTAAGGCATGCAGGCATTGTGTTACCCTATTGTTTGCCTATCTTTTATGCAATTCTATAAGCATGGTTTCTATATGCTTGAATGAAGAATAATGAAAGCCTATAGATATGATCTCTAGGTGATTTAAATGTTTTGAAAGCCTATAGGAATGATATCTAAGTTATTCAAAGTGTTAAAATCCTATAGGCATGATATCTAAGTGATTCAAAGTGATAAAATCCTATAGGCATGATATATACCCTTTAACATATGGAAGCAACTAAAACCCCTCCCATACCCTTTACTACAATATTCCCCATGTTCTTTTAAAAAGTTATTATTACAGAGCCAAAGTAAAAAATAAAATACATCTTAGCCCACAGCTGGATCCAAACTGCCTAATGTAATCTCAATATCCAATACATGTATTTTACCAAATCCGGGTTCCAGATTCCAAGGCCTTCTCTTATTCAGAGTGTTTCAAAGTTCTAAGGAGCTTCAAGAGCCTAGGCAATGCTTACACTCTGAAGAATGAATATTGTAATAGAGTAGTGCAATGTATGGAATTACCAGCCTTCAGGCATCCAAGTTCAGAGGGAGCTCTAGGGTCCCTAAGCATGGCTTACCAAAGGGGGTAGAACATAACAACTAAGAGTAAGTGAAAAGTGAGGGAGGAACCTCAGCAGGAGGTGGTCATACCCAGCCATGGCATAGACTGGCACACCCCTGACCTCTTGCTCAGATTCAAACAAATAAGACCAGACTCTTATAGAGTCAAACTCAGGTCTGAATGGTGATTAGGACACCAACAGACCCAAATTAAAGCTTAGCACATAGAGGGGAAAGGCAATGGGAAAGCAATTGAGTAAAGACTCAGAAGAGTCTTAGTTCTAGATCATAGACAACAATTCAAAGTACTGCCATAATTCAGGACAATACTCACATACAAAGGGAATAGAGGGAAAGGGTTACAAGCATAACATAAAGAGGCCTAACATGCATGAAGATAATCACATAGTGTAGGAAAGAACAAGTAAACACACAAAGAAAGAAATGGCAGAAGCAGAGAAGTTGAACATATAACAAGGGTACTATTTAACTAGGAAAACATACCAGTTGCAAGTTTAGAATAGCAGAATAGCAACAACAAACATACAGCCAGACAGTCAACGGGAACAAACTCAAGAAGCTCCCACAAGTACTTAGGAATTCAGATAGTAGGATGTAAAGATGCAGAATGCTCAGTAGTGATATAGAAAAATAGATAGTAGTAATGGTAGTAGTAAAGAATATTTCAAGACAGAGATGTGAAATCTGATTTTATTTTCAGTCAGAATTCCATTATGGAGTGAAGAGAGAATCATGTATTTATACTTGAAGTCAGGCGGGTAAGCAAGGAAAGAAAATAATCGAGTATCAATCAGAAAACAATCAGTGGAAGGGAATTCCTTTAATCAGGGAGTTCAAAGTTGAACAGTAAAGGACTAGAGTTATTTAAGGAAAGGGAATCAAGTAGCATATCATGCACATCATGCAAATAAGGGGTAGATTCATAAGGGAAAGTTTAAAACACACGATTTAAGCAAATAAGTCAAAAAGTAAATCAACTAGTACATAGTAAATCAGGGAATCAAAGATTCGAAATCAATAATGAACTAAGTCAGAAATAAGGGGGTAGGAAGGTTCAATTTAGACAAGGAAAGTATCAATCAAGTTCACACAATGTCAGTCTGAGATCATTACCCAAAATCAAAGATTGTTTGGAGAGGAAAAATATACATATAAAGAGTGCATGAGTTTTAGAACATGCGAGGCTGGATTCAAAATAGAGAAAAGTGTCATGCAACCAAAATTAGTGAGTAGGGAACTATTAAGTAAGGAGAAACATCGAATGGCATGCAAAAAGTTAGATGAAAAGTCTTACAAAGCTTAGCCAGAATCAGAATCACATAGAGAAACAAAAAGAGTTCTGAAATTAGGGGTTTTTAAATTAGATTAATTCAGATAAGAGAAAGCAGACAAAATCATATACAAGTGGTGTGAAAAACTTGACTGAAAACCCCCAAATTCTAGGGTTTTTGCTATTAATCGAGTGTAGAGATGAAAGCAAATAAATCAGGCAAGAATACGTTCAGAAAAACCCACAGGAACTAAAAAAATATTTTACGAAAACATGGTGAAAGAAAATATAGTAAAAGGAATCATAAGGATCGGTAAAGAAATCATATTAGAAGAAAACATGCAGGAATCACAATAGGAGTACATAGGAGCCATGGTAGAGAAAATACAGTAAAACAAACATATACGAAACATAGTAGAACAGGTAAAATTGAAGAAACCCTAAGTCAGAGAAGATGAACAGTTTTGAAACAAAAATTTTGAAAGAGATTTAAGAAATCGTTTGAAAACCTTTAAATAAACATGGATCTAGAGCAGATCTAGAGAAAATAGGAAAACCTCGGGAGGCTAGGGTTTTAGAAGAACCCTAGAAGTGAGAGAGGCCTGGAAAAAAAGTCTGCTCCGTGTCGAATGAGTCAGAGATGGACTTATAGGTCTAAGATATGCCGGAGTTGAGCCGGAGATGGCCGTACCCCTCGAATCGGCGGAGATCTGAGCGAAGAACTTCAAGCTCGAAACTTGAATCTTCGAGTAACAGGGGTATGGGGCTACGTGAGCGTGAGTATAGGCTACCCAAGGCTTGGGACGCCATTGATTCTGGTGAACCAAGGTAGAAACCAACAGAGTGGGGCTAGGGTTTCAGAGGGAGGCTAGAGAGAGTTTGAGACGAAGTGATTCTAGGGGCGGCTGATTTGAGTAAATAAAGTAGGGTTTAGGGGTGTTGTGAAATTAAAAAGGAATGGGGAGATCGTGGTCGTTGATCAAAATGATCAACAGCCTGGATTAAAACGATGGCTGGGTGGGTTTGGAAATGGGTCGGGTAATTGGGTCGTTTGATTTGGGTTAATTTGGGGTCAAATGTGGTTATAATTGAAATGGAAATAGGCTAGCCTTTGAATAGCCACTTTTCCCTTTTTTAATTAGTTAAAATAGTTAAAAATAATTTTAAAATAAATTGAAAAAACAATACTAATTCATAACATATAAACATTAATTTAAAAATATCTGGAGCAATTTTGTGATTATAAAACGCGGTTAATTATAACATAGGCTATAATTACAATTTTGAACAATTTAGCTCAAAAAAATATCGAATATATTTATAAAAAATATACAAAAATCACCTTAATCATATTTGGTGTAAATATAATGATGGAAAATAACTGACTCACAAAAGGGACAATTTTGGAATAATTATTGAGGTTTTATACTATTGAAATAGACAATAAATTAATTCTAAATTTTTAAAAAAAAATTTGGAAAAATACTAAAACCTTTGGGGATGCTTATATATGCATATGAATGTTATTTAAAAGTATTTTTTGGGGTATAAAAATACATAGGGAAAAATTAGGTACCAACAACTGCCCCTCTTTACCCGAGGAGGATGAAAGAGTTGTCGGGTAAAGATAAGATGGCCAATTTTGATTGGAATTGGCGATTGCGAAAGTATTTTGACCGCGCTCTGGTTTCTGAGCTGCCTACATATCCCTGGTTTTACAGGAATTAGGCCATATGTAGTTCAGGAACCAATGATGGGGATTAGGAAAAAATGGACGCGATGGTCTTGTTTGAGATAGGTTACGAAGTCGAACAGGTTGCGAAAAATTGGAGCGGGAGCGCTCCCGCTGAGACGGCCTTGCCAGCTGGAGTACCTGTGAATGAATGACGCAGTGTATACTGTGCATAATTTAAACATGATGCAAGTTCCCATTTGGACCAGGAATGCTGCCTTTGGACGGTTAGGATGACGTCCTCAGACTATGATGTCCCGGGCTATAGATTCGCAGGACATGAATTAACGTTCTCGGGCTATGCAGATGGTGCCTCCGAACTATGACGCCTTTGAATTGGTTGGATATCTTTCAGCCCGTGAGAAGGTGGCAATCTTTCAGCCAAATTAATTCAAAGGATGGTGATTTTTCAGCGAGAGCGAGAATTTAAATTGCAGGTGCCGATATTTCAGTCGTTCGAAGAATAAAAAGTGGCGATATTTCAGCCATGCAGGAGACAATGCTTAGTCTCGGAAGGCAGATAGGTAGCCTTATGCATGATGGAGGTAGAGCTTAACCTCAAAAGGCAAAAAAGTAGCCTTATGCAGGATGCAGATGGAGACAGAGATTAGTCTCAAAAGGCAGATAGGTAGCCATAAGCAGGATAGAGGTAGAGCTTAACCTCGGAAGGCAGAAAAGTAGCCTTATGCAATGCAGATGGAGACAGAGCTTAGTCTCAAAAGGCAGAGAAATAGCCTTATGCAGGATGGAGGTAGAGCTTAACCTCGGAAGGGAGAAAATAGCCTTATGCAAAATACAGATGGGGACAGAGCTTATTCTCGAAAGGAAGATAGGTAGCCTTATACAGGATGGAGGTAGATCTTAACCTTGGAAGCCAGAAAATAGCCTTATGTAGGATGGAGGTAATACTTAACCTCGGAAGGCAGAAAGGTAGCCTTATGCAGGATGGAGGTAGTGCTTAACCTCGGAAGGCAGAAAGGTAGCCTTATGCAGGATGGAGGTAGTGCTTAACCTCGGAAGGCAGGAAGGTAGCCTTATGCAATGCATATGGAGACAGAGCTTAATCTCGAAAGGTAGATAAGTAGCCTTATGCAAGAATGCAGAAAATGTAAAGAGAGAATAGTAATGAAATTTTCTTAGCTGACAGTTGTTTGTGATATCGTGGCTGCTGGGGATGTTAGGTGTAGATAGTAACTTTGTGAATGCGCAATTGTTCCTCACTCTTGAAGAGCATGAGTGTGTGAATGTATTCAATAATTTGCGACCTGAGGTGCGTGTATTCAAAGAAAAATTGTGAGTTCTTTAGAGGGGAAAGTTTAGTTCGTATCCCCTAGCCCTTGACGTCACGTATCATTGGGGGTAGCGTTGCAAAACAACAGCGGTTCGAATGATATTTATGCATGATTTAGTAAATATAATGTAAATATAAATTTGAAAAACGGTTTTATTTTGGATGAACCAACAACTGCAATGTGGTTCAAGACACTGCAACCTCGCTTGTTCCGGTATTTTGAGGGTCCACCTCAAAATTCTGCCCCAGTTTACTGGGCTGGTGCTGCTGATAGCTGTGCTGAATAACTGAACGCAAATCAATTCTAGAATTTTGAGGGTCCTCCCCAAAATTTTGCCCAAGTTTACTGGGTCGGCGCTGATGAAGAGACTGATAAATTGACTTCAGAATTTTGAGGGTCTTCCTCAAAATTCTACCCCAGTTCCAATATTTGGGAAAAATGGAATTTTTATTAAAATGTGATCGAACCCATAGGGCTGCCTACTTATCCCCTCTTAAACGGGAATCAGGTCAGGCGTAGTTCAAATTACATCATGAAGAAAAACATGTGATCAAATGTAGTATCTCTTTACTGCGTCTGAGTTGATCGGCTTCGGCCAGACTTCTCCGTCCGTTTCTGCGAGAATAAGGGCTCCTCCAGTTAGAACCCGGTGAACCATGTGCGGACCCTGCCAATTGGGAGAGAACTTCCCTTTGGCTTCATCTTGATGTGGAAATATTTTCTTCAATACCAGCCATCCCGGTGTAAACTTCCTTGGTTTAACTCTTTTTTTGAAATCTCTGGACATTCTATTCTGATATAACTGACCCTGGCAAATTGCATTCATTCTCTTTCCGTCCATAAGGGCTAATTGCTCGTAGCGACTTTTTACCCATTCTGCATCATCTAGCTCTGCTTCCTGTATGACCCTCAAGGAGGGGATTTCTACTTCGGCGGGAATGACCGCCTCTGTAACATAAACCAACATGTAGGGAGTGGCCTCAGTTGATGTGCAGACCGTGGTAAAATAACCTAATAAGGTGAATGACAATTTCGCGTGCCACTGCTTGTGTCTTTCAATCATCTTTCACACTATCTTCTTGATGTTTTTATTGGCTGCTTCTATAGCCCCATTCATCTACGGTCTGTAAGCCGTAGAGTTCTTGTGTTTAATCTTGAATGTTTAACACATTGCTTTCATCAGGTCACTGTTAAGATTCGAACCATTGTCGGTTATGATTGATTCTGGCATCCCGAACCGATAGACCATATGGCTGTGGACAAAATTTGCTACAACTTTCTTGGTCACCGCTTTGTAGGATGCTGCTTCAAACCATTTGATAAAGTAATCAATTGCCGCTAAGATAAACCTGTGCCCATTTGACGCGACTTGTTCGATTGGTCCAATAACATCCATTCCCTAAGCGGGGAACGACCATGGTGAGCTTGTTGCATTAAGCTCGTTTGGAGGTACTTTTATCATATATGCATGTATCTGACTGCGGTGGCACCTTCGGACAAGCTGGATGCAGTCAGTTTCCATAGTCATCCAAAAATACCCTACTCGGAGTATCGTCTTTGCCAAAACAAAGCCATTCATGTGCGGTCCACATGTTCCTGCGTGCACTTCATCCATCCATATCTGATGGTACCCAACAAAACAATCGAGGAATGACTGCAGTTCATGCATGGCGCAGTTTTCAATCAGGATGTGTATATTTGGCAAAGGGAAGTCATCTTTGGGACTGGCCCGGTTGAGATACCTGTAGTCGACACAGATTCTAACCTTCCCGTCCTTCTTTGGTACTGGCACGATGTTGGCTAACCATGTTGGATACTCTACCACTTTGAGAACCCTGGCTTTGACTTTCTTGGTAACCTCTTCTTTGATTTTCAGACTCATGTCTGGCCGGAATTTTCCGAGCTTCTATTTTACCGAAGGGCACGCCGGATCTGTCGGCAACTTGTGAGCCACAATGGATGTGCTGAGACCGGTCATGTCGTCATAGGACCATGCAAAGATGTCCTCATACTCTTTTAAGAACTTCGTGTACTCTTTCTTTTCTGTCGGTGACAAATGTACTCTGATACGTGTTTCTTTGACATTCTCTGCATCTCCTAAATTAACAACTTCAGTCTCGTCCAAATTGGACTTAGGCCTGTTCTCAAAATTCTCGACCTCCCTGACAACCTCTTCCGGTATTTCGTCCTCTTCTGAATCTATGTCTGTTTGTTGCATTGCCTCGTTGCAAGTCACAGTCGTTGGTTCGTCATCAAGATATGTAATAGTAATGCTATGTAAAATAAAGTAAATGATAGAGAAAGTAATAAG
The DNA here is from genome assembly GCA_026770625.1 of Nicotiana glauca. NCBI lineage: Eukaryota > Viridiplantae > Streptophyta > Magnoliopsida > Solanales > Solanaceae > Nicotiana > Nicotiana glauca. The sequence goes on from MU776591.1 coordinate 180,831, forward strand.
AGTGAGAGATAAAAAAAACTTGGTAAATGTTTTTGATTAAATTCATAACTGTTCTAAACAACGGAGCTCTTTTCAAAATTAAAGATACTGCGGGAAAGTAAAATCGACTAAAAAAAGTAAAATGGGATTCATAGTGCATCGTTTAGCCTTGCTACCCTGAATTTCTCCGGGAACTGGTGGTCCTGACTGACCAATTGGTGGGGCGATCTCGCTGGTTCACAGCTTGAATGGAAGGGCCTTCTTCCCCCTCCTCCTCGAAGATAACATAACAATCTATATTATCCTCCAGAAACAGGTTCTTCATTGCTGCTAGTGCCTCCTCTTCCTCTGATCCATATATAATGTCGGTCGGCTGAAAAGTCTGCTCCAGCTGGGGTTTGGGGTGCTTTAGGGGATAATAGAGACCGCGCCATGGCGGCGACCATTCATCAAACTCTTTCCAGATGTACTAATACCCTAGTCCAAAAGTAGTGCTGTGCTTCTTCAGCTTGATGGGTTTGGTGATACCCTGGAGATTCTTGCCAAGTCCCTTTCTGAGCTCGTATCCGTTCCAATTCAGGATGCTCTCAATTTTGTTATCCCACCACTTGTCCTTGTCTATGGCGTTGACCTGCTCAATGTGGTGGTATGTTTCTCCACCTATTCTCCTTCGACCTCCGATCATCGGGATGGTTTGGCGGTTGTATATAGCGTTGCTACCGTCGCCATGGATGATTACTTCCTGACGATTCCATTCAAATTTTACAGCTTGATGCAAAGTTGATGCCACAGCCCCAGCGGCATAGATCCAAGGTCGTCCCAGCAACAGGTTGTAGGATGACGGCATGTCTATGACTTGGAATTCAATATCGAACCAAGTAGGTCCCATCTGTAGGCACAGGCTAATTTCTCCATTGGTGTATCTCTGAGATACATATAAAGCTTTAACACTGATAGCTCCATCTTTGATCTCATGCAGTCCTTTTCCCAATGTCCTGAGAGTTATTAACGGACAGATGTTAAGGCTGGATCCCCCGTCGACTAAGATCCTGGTGATAAAATAATCCTCGCATT
>MU776593.1:9556-32849 GCA_026770625.1 Nicotiana glauca
CGAAGAAGTAGAGACGAGATGGTCAACTTCGACACTCACTAGAGGTCAATTAATAATATTCTAGAAATGTGAGGAAAATCATGGATTTATATAGTAGTTCTAATTCACGAAGCCGAAAAACAAGTAAACACTTTCAACAAATAATCAAGGTCTTTCAAGGTTTATTCTTTATTATCTTATCAATTTATATCAAGCCACGAAGGGCCAATTTCATGTTTAAAAATCCTCAAGCGACAAATAACATGCGCAAATCACACCGAGGCGACGGCCCGATCCTACAGAAATGTAAACTGCGCACTGCCGAGGGTCGAACGGCCCGAATAATAGATGCATCTATATAATCCGCCGAGGCGTTCGGCCCATTCCATAAATAAACACATACCCTGCTCGCGAATCATGTATGCGACACAGGTACACATAGAGATACATGCTCAATCAGCCAATTAGGAACTTATCGGGGATATTTATCCAAATAAGACAATTTCTCTTTTTAACAATTCAGGAAAAATGCTGTTTAATCTCCTTTTAAATTTATTTACTAATCCAAGGTTGTTTAAGCAATTCAAGCTATCAATGGGTTCATAAATAATCCAAGTATAACATGCTTTTGGGTCCTAACTACCCGGACAATAGCATAATAGTAGCTACGCATGGACTCTCGTCACCTCATGCGTACGTAGCCCCCACAAATAGGAGCACATAATCAATTATTACACCTATGGGGACATTTCCCTCTTACAAGGTTAGAAAGGAGACTCACCTCGCTCCGAAAATCCAAACAGACATTCCACGCCCTTCCGAAGACTCTAATTGATGCACCACGTTCCAAAACTAGCCAACGGTTACGCAAATCGATTAATATATGCTCAATCATTCATTACAATCTAATTTATAGAAATTCCTAACCCCGATCAAAAGTTGACGAACATGCCCTCGGGCTCACGTGCCCAGATTCCAAAATTTTTCAAAGATAAAGATTACCCGTGACCTTAGGAACTCAAATACACAATTTACTCCTAATTCCATGCTCATATTCGTGGTTAAATTCCAAGAATAAAACTTCTAGGTCTTTCAACCAAAACCCCAAAATTTTCTACAAAATTCATACTTAAATCCATACATAATTGATGTATTTAACTCATAATAGGTAGGGATATCTTACCTTGTTGTTAATGATGAAGATCCTCTCTTGAAACTCCCCAAAATCGCCCCAAGCCATGAAAATATGAGAAAAAATGGACAAATCCCGATTTAAAAGCACCCTTCTGCTCCCAGCTACTTCCGCTTTTGTGGAAGAAATCCCGCTTCTGCGGTTCCGCCTTTGCGGATCACCAGTCGCTTTTGCGGCTTCCACTGGACCTCCCATTTCCGTTTTTGCGATCTGCCTTCCGCAGATGCGGTCCCGCTTCTGCGGAATCTCGATCGCATCAGCGGTCCTCGATCCTTGACCTAAAATCCGCTTCTGCGGCTCCCTCCTCGCTTCTGCAGGCCGCTTTTGCGGTCCCAGTTCTGCAGAAGCGGAAACACCAGCAACTAGACCCCTTCAGCTATCCAACATTCCAAATTTCGATCCGTTAACCACCCGGAATCCACCCGAGGCCCCTGGGACCTCAACCAAACCTACCAACCAATCCCAAAACACATTACGGACTTGCTCGAGGCCTCAAATCTTATCAAACAACGGTAAAACCATGAATTACACCCCGATTCAAGCTTTATGAACTTCAAAATTTCAAAATTCTATTTCCGATGTTTAAACATATCAAATCACATTCGATTGACCTCAAATTTTGCGCACAGGTCATATTTGACATTATGGACCTAATCCAGCTTTCGGAATCGGATTCCGACCTCGATATCAAAAGGTCCACTTCCGGTCAAACTTCTCAAAAACCTCCAAATTTCTATCTTTAGCCAAATGGCTCCAAAATGACCTACGGTCCTCCGAATTCACTTCCGATCGTGCCCCCAACTCCAGAATCACCATACGGAACTATTCACAGTCTCGGAATCCCAAACGGGCATTGCTAACACTGCACTTCAAGCCAAACTTATGAAATTTCTTCTAAAATGCTAACTTCCACAATAGGCGCCAAAACACTCCCAGGTTGTCCGGAACCCGAACCGGGCATACGCCCAAGTCCGAAATCATCATACGAACCTGCTGGAACCTTCAGATCCTAATTTCGAGGTCGTTTACTCAAAATTCCTATCCTAGTTTATTCTTTCAACTTTAAGCTTCCAAAATAAGAATTCTCTTTCCAAATCAACTTTGGACTTCCCGAAATTCAATTTCGACCACGCGTACAAGTCATAATACCTGAAATGAAGTTGTTCATGGCCTCAGACTGCTGAACGGAGCGCTAGTACTCAAAATGACCGATCGGGTCGTTACATTCTCTCCCACTTAAACATACATTCGTCCTCGAACGTGCTGAGAACTTCTCTGGAGTGGTCTGAAATCGCTGTCTAACTTCTCATGTACCTTCCCGTGCTACCACAACTCAGTTGATCATATTAGCTCAATTAATTCCAAATATATTCCCTTTTATTCAACCAAATAAGCCTTAGTGCCCAATTCCAACATCCGAAATTCTATGCCCGACCTTTTTCCAACATATGATCACCATATCAATTACTACACTCTGTACCCAAACATGACTGCATACCTTAGCTAAATTCACGCCTTGCATCACTTTACTCACCGGACCCCAATAACATTTTCTGATCAACTTAGTCGAAATCCTACTAATCTGATGCTCCCATTGCACCCCATGACAGACATAGGTCTNTCTCCATAATGGGGTTAAATATTTAATCAATCAAGTGACCACATGTCACACTTATACAATCTTCCTGTGGGACGCGCTCTCACAACCTTTCGAAACACATAACAGGTCCGTACATCCCAGCCACCGATCGCACCAACGCTGAAAAGCGATCAAGAATCATTAACCACGATACAAGCCCTTCTTACAGAACGCCGATCTTAGGTGACGCTGAAGACAATACCAACTTACTTTAAACATTGAAACTCCTTTCCTGCTCATCCGAGCTTGNAGCCACGACGGGAGAGATGTGCAGAAATTCATAACCAACTGCCGAATCAACAATTCATTGGGTCTATACTCCTGTCAAGAACCATCATTGCATTCTGGGCCGAATAATGGCCTTAGCCCCTTAATATACTTCATATACTCGGATTGCACAGATCTTAAAACCAATAATCTCGTCTCACCCAATACGAACTACTCAAGCAATATGCCACCCCGGACATGATCAAAAGTCTCAATTGATGCCACAATGTGCCAATAGGCTACCGATTCGAACGCGATACAAGGAAGAAGAAGAATGAACTATGAAAAGGAGATCCAATTACCCCACTCACGAATCATACCTGCGACGCGGACAACATACTAAACAGACACCCCGCTCGCGAATCATATATGCGACGCTGGTTCACAGCTAATACGAGCTTTCCTCCGAAAAAAATAGGAAACGAAACACATAAAGGAAGATATAGGGAACTGTACTTAGCATCATATTGTTGCGGTGCGTAACCCGATCCAAATATCATACCCATGGTGGCGTGCCACCCGATCCATACATAGATCTCACATAAAGAGATTCACATCGAGCTAAATTTGCTCATTACAATAAAATAACGAATTTCAAACACAAGCACGCTAGGTGCATAATACCATCCATGAGGGAGCAGATAGCACTATAGGTTACAAAATTCAAGCACAACTGAGGTGCGATATACAATATGAATCTCAAGAGCCATTTTTCTCATATAACATCATTTCTACGTGGATCTTCATCACATAAACAATTCACCAAGCCATCTCACAACTCACACGGAGCAATACATCATTACATGAAATTGCTAACGACCACATAACACCCCGACCATTCTTCCATAAGGAGTGCTTTGCTGAAATGGACATAATTGGCCTAACATAGAGCCCATATCCACATTTAGATCCATCCACCGACCTTAAGTCGATCCTGATCGTATCAAACTAAGCTAATAACCCTTTGAAGGTCCATACTAATTTCCCTCTTCTCATAACACACAAGAACACCCGTCATAACCTGAGTACTCATCCACAGTCCACAATTCAGTAACTGAGTGCCCTCCAGGCATATATTCTCAATTTATCGATTTCATCACAATCTCCATAATGGGGTTAAATATTTAATCAATCAAGTGACCACATGTCACACTTATACAATCTTCCTGTGGGACGCGCTCTCACAACCTTTCGAAACACATAACAGGTCCGTACATCCCAGCCACCGATCGCACCAACGCTGAAAAGCGATCAAGAATCATTAACCACGATACAAGCCCTTCTTACAGAACGCCGATCTTAGGTGACGCTGAAGACAATACCAACTTACTTTAAACATTGAAACTCCTTTCCTGCTCATCCGAGCTTGTGACATCCTTGTCCACACCAAACTGCGACCTTGATTCTCACTTCAAATTCCATACTACTCACTGCACCCGACATGCCAATATACGATAGAACACGACTCTTCATCATAACTCCAGAACCACTAATAGGTTAACACTTCGTCACATAAAAGCTTTCACTGAACTCACTTCAGGAGGAACATAGTAACACACAGGCGAATTCTCATGACCGTAGAATATGCAAATCTCTGAGCAGTGGTCCAAGCCACCATAACCCTTCCGGGATATGCTTACACATAACATGCCATAACAGAATAATGCTTCTGAATAATATCAATTACGGCGGCTGACAAGTCTCACACGTACCGTCACAAATCACTTGCACAACTTGATCACGCTGAAGGAACTGATCACTGACACCAGTCTGCCAATTTAACTATGGCTAATCAATATACCTTCTTCCAATTTATCCTTGATTGCCTTGGAGATAATACCACCTCCATCCAACACATAACCTACTCCATCTGCNTAATAACCCTTTGAAGGTCCATACTAATTTCCCTCTTCTCATAACACACAAGAACACCCGTCATAACCTGAGTACTCATCCACAGTCCACAATTCAGTAACTGAGTGCCCTCCAGGCATATATTCTCAATTTATCGATTTCATCACAAATCTCCATACTGGGGTTAAATCTTTAATCAATCAAGTGACCACATGTCACACTTATACAATCTTCCTGTGGGACGCGCTCCCACAACCTTTCAAAACACATAACAGGTCCGTACATCCCAACCACCGGCCGCACCAACGCTGAAAAGCGATCAAGAATCATTAACCATGATACAAGCCCTTCTTACAGAACGCCGATCTCAGGTGACGCTGAAGACAATACCAACTTACTTTAAACATCGAAACTCCTTTCCTGCTCATCCGAGCTTGTGACATCCTTGTCCACACCGAACTGCGACCTTGATTCTCACTTCAAATTCCATACTACTCACTGCACCCGACATGCCAATATACGATAGAACACGACTCTTCATCATAACTCCGGAACCACTAATAGGTTAACACTTCGTCACATAAAAGCTTTTCACTGAACTCACTTCAGGAGGAACATAGTAACACACAGGCGAATTCTCATGACCGTAGAATATGCAAATCTCTGAGTAGTGGTCCAAGCCACCATAACCCTTCCGGGATCTGCTTACACATAACAGGCCATAACAGAAGAATGCTTCTGAATAATATCAATTACGGCGGCCGACAAGCCTCACACGTACCGTCACAAATCACTTGCACAACTTGATCACGCTGAAGGAACTGATCACTGACACCAGTCTGCCAATTTAACTATGGCTAATCAATCTACCTTCTTCCAATTTATCCTTGATTGCCTTGGAGATAATACCACCTCCATCCAACACATAACCTACTCCATCTGCACTTATCCCGAGTGACCTTGAACCACGAGACCATGCTGCCTCAAATCCCACGAACCATTTCATATCTCTCAAATGCTACACCGCAAGTTAAAATATCATAGAACATTCTGGGAACCTTCTCATAAGCTGCTACAAAGATGAATTCTTAACTGTACTTATAGGCTCGAAATCATTAGGTACCACACTTTATCTTTTGAATTTCACTAGGACCGCTATTGAGAGCCACCCACTCTGACTTGGCTCCGAATATAATCAATTCCATAAATCTTCTAGTACATGGATGCCCCATTGGTGAAGCACCTAGCATAATCACTTCCCTGGGAACCCGCATCTCTACAAAGCACAATCCTGAATCCTTCCCCAGGTTCGAACATGGGCCAATAAGGTCAACGATAGCCCACTTTTAATAATTCCTTTGCTCAAATTACCACTTATGGTCTGTTCTCGTAGCTGAAATAGCCCATCGATATGCTAATACCCAGAAACCTCACAAGTAGCTAACCATGCAACCCAATCATAAGCGGTGGAACTCTCCCACTTAGCATGAAGCCATTGTTCACAATCTAGAACTCACCGGAATTCCCTATCTCTTATTGACATAGCCTTATGTAATCAATCACCAAAATTTTCGATATCTTACTGTAGTAACCTAATTTTTATACCCTAAATCACTAGCAACATTTGTACGACCGACCCCTTCGCTGTATAACCAATAGAATTATTCGCAGAAGCCTCGCCAACCACGCGACCGCTAACCTGCTCATAGGAATAACCCACCTGTAGAATTCACTCCCCGGCATCTTCCAACACTGCTGCACGGGGTACAATCACTACGACATCAATAACCCATGCTGAGTCCGAGCTCACTCTCCAGCTGCACAAGTCCATTCACCCCTCGTGAACATCAATTAAATTTGTGGCAATATTCTTCCAATTCAAAGTTATGTTGTATCCTTCTTCGTTCAAGAAGCTCCGTCCCGTTATATCAAATCTTCTGCTGCATGATAGCCCATACTTTTAATTAACTCCGTAGGATTCAATCGCCAACCACTAAAATCCCAAATCATTCCAAACTCTCCTTAAGGTAGGTGGTCATCCCACTACAAAGCACATATGCGACTCCACCGCTCTCCCACTTTGGCGGAACTCATCCCCTTAATCGATTACTCGGCCTTTGGCCTCTTATACTTNGCAATATTCTTCCAATTCAAAGTTATGTTGTATCCTTCTTCGTTCAAGAAGCTCCGTCCCGTTATATCAAATCTTCTGCTGCATGATAGCCCATACTTTTAATTAACTCCGTAGGATTCAATCGCCAACCACTAAAATCCCAAATCATTCCAAACTCTCCTTAAGGTAGGTGGTCATCCCACTACAAAGCACATATGCGACTCCACCGCTCTCCCACTTTGGCGGAACTCATCCCCTTAATCGATTACTCGGCCTTTGGCCTTTTATACTCCGCCTTCCGGAAACTTTAGCCACCGCCTGACACTTCCCACATGTCTTTCCTCATACTTTGCTGATCACTTGCTGTCTTAAACAAAATCTATCTTCGTGGCACCTGAACCCACAATTGTTGCTAACCTAAACCTTTTTGAAGGTCATCTTTATCGAACCGTCAACATGAGAAATACTGATTCAATCCTGAACTACCGCATCCTGTGATATTTGACAGTTGTGTCTCCAATTCTTTCTCATAATATCTTGCCCCAAAGGCGAATTGTAGAAGGTCATAACACCGACAAACTTAGCACATTTAATTAGGACAACGACATCCCATCATAGAAGAAAACTCTACAACATTTGCAAATACCAAGTCTCATTACTTCCACCAACCCACATCTGACCATCCTTAGTTCGATTGTCTTTCCCCTCCCGGGAATAAATTACTGAATCTCTTGATTATGCACTGAGTAAACCTCCCTTCAAGTCATTCACAGCCCCGACACGTAGGCAATCATCCTACCATCATATCACTACTGTGCAACATTCGTTCATAAGCATCATGGAAACTTGTGCCTAACCTCAGAGCTCTCAAAAGTACCATTGCTGAGCCGAAACAACAGAATATCCTTCCACAAGGCGACGATAATAGCTTAAATAACCCCACAGGGAGAAACACCCGCACCACATTCGTAGTGCTATTAAAATTCTTCAGCTCTCGATTTATAACAAGCACTTCGCGTCGCATAAGATTGAGTAGGAAGGAGACAAAGGCATAAGCCTCACATGAATCAAATCGCCTGATAAGGAATCAAGAAGGGAAGTACTCCTAACAGTCCTGCAGCCTCCCGAGGATAAGTACAGACGTCTCCATACCAATCCGCGAGACTCTACTAGACTTGGTCATGACTCGTGAGACCCTAGGAACCTAGTGATCTGATACCATATTGTCACGACCCAAAATCCACTAAGGGTCATGGTGGCACCGAACACCGCTGTCAGGCAAGCCAACTTAATTAATCGATTAAATTCTCTTTTTAATACCTTTGAAATCTAGGATTTTCCTTCCATTTTTCATAAATAAAAGATCACTACTTGAATTCAAATTAAATAATGACAATTAGTACAAATCTTTCGGAAACTATTCCCAGAACTCAGTGTCACGAGTGCATGGTCATCTACTGATAAGAAATTAAAATACAACATTCGTCCGAAATACAGTGGACAAGAAATAAATACAATATACTAAAAGGGACTATACTATCTGCGGGTCGCCTCAAATAATGCAACTCACCTAGTCCCAGAATCATCCGCGCTGCTACGCCCAGTAGGCTGCTAGAGGTACATATACCTGTGCAACAAAAATGCACAGAAGTGTAGTATGAGTACGTAAACAACATGTACTCAATGAGTATCCCGCCTAATCTAGAAGAAGTAGAGACGAGATGGTCAACTTCGACACTCACTAGAGGTCAATTAACAATATTCTAGAAATGTGAGGAAAATCATGGATTTATATAGTAGTTCTAATTCACGAAGATGGAAAACAGGTAAACACCTTCAACAAATAATCAAGGGCTTTCAAGGTTTATTCTTTATTATCTTATCAATTTATATCAAGCCACGAAGGGCCAATTTCATGCTTAAAAATCCTCAAGCGACAAACAACATGCGCAAATCACACCAAGGCAACGGCCCGATCCAATAGGAATGTAAACTGTGCACTGCCGAGGGTCGAACGGCCCGAACCATAGATGCATCTATTTAATCTGCAAAGGCGTTTGGCCTGTTCCATAAATAAATACATACCTTGCTCGCGAATCATGCATGCGATGCAGGTACACATAGAGATACATGCTCAATCAGTCAATTAGGAACTTATCGGGGATATTTATCCAAATAAGACAATTTCTCTTTTTAACAATTTAGGAAAAATGATGTTTAATCTCTTTTTAAATTCATTTACTAATCCAAGGTGGTTTAAGCAATTCAAGCTATCAATGAGTTCATAAATAATCCAAGTATAACATGCTTTTGGGTCCTAACTACCCGGACAATAGCATAATAGTAGCTACGCACGGACTCTCGTCACCTCGTGCGTACGTAGCCCCCACAAATAGGAGCACATAATCAATTATTACACCTATATGGACATTTCCCTCTTACAAGGTTAAAAAGGAGACTCACCTCGCTCCGAAGATCCAAACCGGCATTCCACGCCCTTCCAAAGACTCTAATTGATGCACCACGCTCCAAAACTAGCCAACGGTTATGCAAATCAATTAATATATGCTCAATCATTCATTACAATCTAATTAATAGAAATTCCGAACCCCGATCAAAAGTTGATGAAAATGCCCTCGGGCCCACATGCCTGGATTCCAAATTTTTCGAAGAAAAGATTACCCGTGACCTTAGGAACTCAATTATACAATTTACTCCAAATTCCATGCTCAAATTCATGGTTAAATTCCAAGAATAAAACTTCTAGGTCTTTCTACCAAAACCCCAAATTTTTATACAAAATTCATACTTAAATCCATACATAATTGATGTATTTAACTCATAATAGGTGGGAATATCTTACCTCGTTGTTAATGATGAAGATCCTCTCTTGAAAATCCCCAAAATTGCCCCAAGCCATGAAAATATGAGAGAAAATGGCCAAATCCCGATTTAAAAGCACCCCCTCTGCTCCCAGCTACTTTCGCTTCTGCGGTTCCGCCTTTGCGGATCACCAGCTGCTTCTGCGGCTTCCACTGGACCTCCCATTTCTGCTTTTGCTATCCGCCTTCCGCAGATGCGGTCCTGCTTCTGTGAAATCTCAATCGCATCTGCGGTCCTCGATCCTTGACCGAAAATTCACTTCTGCGACCCCTTCAGCTATCCAACATGCCAAATTTCGATCCGTTAACCACCCGAAATCCACCCGAGGCCCCCGAGACCTCAACCAAACCTACCAACCAATCCGAAAACACATTATGGACTTGCTCGAGGCCTCAAATCATATCAAACAATGCTAAGACGATGAATTACACCGTGATTCAAGCTTTATGAACTTCGAAATTTCAAAATTTTATTTCTGATGTTTAAACCTATCAAATCACATCCGATTGACCTCAAATTTAGTACACAAGTCATATTTGACATTAAGGACCTACTCCAGCTTTCGGAATCGGATTCCGACTCCAATATAAAAAAGTCCACTTCCGGTCAAACTTCTCAAAAACCTCCAAATTTCTATCTTTAGCCAAATGGCTCCAAAATGACATACCGGCCTACGAATTCACTTTTGATCGCGCCCCCAACTTCAGAATCACCATACGAAACTATTCAAAGTCTCAGAATCCCAAACAGACATTGATAACACTTAAATGCACTTTAAGCCAAACTTATGAACTTTCTTCTAAAATGCTAACTTCCACAATAGGCGCCAAAATGCTCTCGGGTTGTCCGTAACCCGAATCGGGCATATGCCCAAGTCCAAAATTATCATACAAATCTATTGGTACCTTCAGATCCTGATTCCGAGGTCGTTTACTCAAAATTCCAGTCCTAGTTCATTCTTTCAACTTTAAGCTTCTGAAATAAGAATTCTCTTTCCAAATCCACTCTAGACTTCCCGAAATTCAATTCTGACCATGCGTACAAGTCATAATACCTGAAATGAAGTTGTTTATGGCCTCAGACTGCTGAATGGAGCGCTAGTACTCAAAATGACCAGTCAGGTCGTTATACATTTCCCACCGTAGACCGTCATCACCCGTTCTCTCACCCCTCCAAATTCTCTCTCAACTCACCCTAAACCTAATCACCGTCACCGGTGAGAACCTCCCTCCTATGGTATTTTTGTGCCTTCTCCGACTACCTCTAGTCTCCTATACTCCATGGCTCTTCGACTTCATGAGTCCTTGAGAATACCTGTTCAGGTTTGAAACTCGTTTACCGGCCTGTCTCCGACCATTTTTATTTGTAAGTAAGGATTTTCTCTTATTTTTTTGTTTGAATCCATGAATTTTTAACCAATTGTCTTTATCTCTACTATTTTCTGAAAACCTTAGTTCACTATTGTTCGATTCTTCTCAGATCTTTTTAGATCTGAGGTCATTAGATTATTATTAAGTGTTTTACTTTAAAATCCCCTATTTTGAACTAACTATTTTGATTTTAGTCACTCTCTTCTAAAACTAGGGTTCTTCCCAGACCTTCTTCAAAGGATCTCTACTTTTAATGTTTAATCTGCTCATTTCTTTACGCATTTGACTAATTTTTTGCACAAATGCTCGAACCCTAGATGTCTCTAGTGGTTATACTAATTTATCCTTCTTTCGTTTATTATGTTGATTTTTGGGAATCAGTGGTACCAACTGGTTCTATTTTGGGATTCAAATGTTTTCCCCGTTAAATCTAGTATTCTTTGGGATTTTTGCCCTAATTGATCTCTATTAGGGCTTCGAAATAGTTTTTCTTGTTAAATCCTGCATTTCTGTTTAGGTTTTACTTAATTGATTTCTATTTAGGGAATCTGAATAAGTCTTTCCTATAAAATCAATATTCTTTGAAGATTTTACTGGCTGATTCCTGTTAACTGTCCTATTAAAATCAGTGTGTGCTGAAATTTTATCTGTTTCCTTATTTATGACATGTTTCCCTATTTTATTTACCTTAATTAATAAATAGAAGTTTGGGGATTTTTATTGACTCTTTATATGGCATGATTTTGGATTCTTTGCCTTAATTAAACCTCATGTTGTGACCGTTAACTGATTACCCCCAAATTAAGGGGTCTGTTCCGGACTCCCTCATAGAAATTGATTATGTGATTATGTGACTGACCTTAATTGATTGAATTATGATTCTCTTTACCTTATTTGTTCTACTTCCTAAAGTACTATATATACACTCTTATTCTACTTCACAAACACACGAATAGTAGTTCAAAAAACACACACAAAAAAACAAACTTCCTCTCATCTCTCTTTCTTCTACTTGTGCTCAATGCTTGTCTAGCCAGCTAAAAGCTAAGGCTAGACTGTTGAATCATTCCTGCTCTATTTTCTGCATTTGCTTCCTTAACCGGTATGCTCCTATCTCAACGTCATTATGAAATTCAAATATATGTGCTCTTTGTTGCTCCATAGCTGTTAAATCCATGTCTCTTTCTGTACTTGTTAATTGCTCATGTACATAATTCCATGTTCTTTCATGTTGTTGCTTTGACCAGTATGCTTAAGTTTCACCTTCTCTTGTTCATTGTTTTAATCAACATGTCTATTATGCATGAGTGTTCGACATGGCCTTAAAAGAACATGTTTACTTTGTGTCTTACATGTCCTGTAACCCCAACCAGTATGGCTACTTTGTGTGATTGAATTTCTATGGCTCTTTCTATATGACTTAGCATGACTACTTCTGTATCAAGACCTATGTATCCTTATGCTTAACCAACATGTTTATTGCAGTGTTTAAATCCTAGGCCTTCTTGTCTCTTGTCTTAAGTAGCATGCTTACCATATCACCAAGTATGATTGTAAGATCTGAGTGATTCATGTGTATACCTTCAATCAGTATGTCTTATTAATTCATGTCTGCCCTATGTCCCTATTAACTAGCATGACTGCCTTCCCCTTCTTCTTATATGTTTCTGCTTTAAACATCTTGTGTTCCCAACCCATGCTCCCTTTTTGTGCAATTGTTTATTCACCCAGACTAATTAGCAAACTGAAGTTGGGCAATGGGATGCTTTATGTGACTATGCTATTTTTTGCTAAACCTTCCTTTCCCTCAAAAGGTTTTCAACATATTTTACTCCTAATATATTTTCCTAAACTACTGCTACTCCTAAAACATTTTCACTCCTAAAGATATTTTCCAAAAGTCATTTTAACCATGTCAAGCACTCTCACTTCTACTCTTAGATTACTTAAGTTCTGCCCCTCCAGTGTGTGTACTGCCAAGGGATCCATGAGATTCCTCCGAACTCTGGCACACTGGGGCTGTCCCTTCCACACTGCACCTAACTACTTCTCCATTAAAAAGGATCTTGGTGTGAGTATTGCCCGGGGTCCCTGAGGCTCTTGGGATCATTGACGCACTAGGACACCCCATTGGGCACCTTGAGACTATGGCATCTTGGATTGTTTGAAAGCCTGGCATTTCCAGGATCTTTGGTCATATTCAGGCTCCCTATAGCATATCTTTATTTATTGTGTAATTCATTTATTTATGGTCTGCAATAATAATCCTTGTAAACAGATATTGGGGAGATTAGTACAAAGAGAGGGATTCTTATATAATTTTTGTAGAGAAACCGGGTAGAAACCATGCTCTTAGGTTTATTATATTTACTTGTATTAGAAATCATGCATTAGGTTTGTTATGTTCACTTGCATTGGAAATCATGCTCTTAAGTTTATTATGTTTACTTGTATTACAAATCATGCCTTAGGTTTATTATGTTTACTTGCTTTAGAGACCATGCCTTTAGGATTGTTTGGCATACTAGGAAACATATTGTAGGCACATTATGGAATTTGTCATGAAATTCTGCTTCTGCATAATTATGACCACCTAGAATTTCTGTTATTAAGTCAATGCTATAATTTTTCCTAACAAAAACGCCCATTCTTTATGTGTATTAGAGACCTGCTTTAGGACTATTATTGCATTCACTTTAAAACCACACCTACGTCGTATAAATGAGTAACTATCCCATCTATAAGAGTGTCTAAAAGCAATCCCAAACACTTAGATATCATGTTATAGGGATAAATGTGTATGAAATCAGTTTCCTAATGCTCAGTACCTAGACAAGCATGCCTATAGGACTTAATAAGTTCAAACCATTTGTTTTAAATCGATTTCTAGAATTCTGATTACATTTTAGACATCATGTTCATATGGCATCACATATCCATGCCTAGGCAAGCTTGTAGGTAATTGAGATCTTATAAAGATTTGAAACTATGTTGTGCTTATTTGTGAACTGCCCAGATTCAACAGATCTTAAAATTATTAGGCAAACTGATTATGTTTATATCGCCCGCCTTAACACAATGTTGTATATATTCTGTTTACTCATCTAGACATCTTGCTCTAGGGACTTTCTGAATTTCTTCAAAATCTATGTTTTAGATGTGTCGATTGTTTTCCAGTACACATGCAGAGGTAAATGTGAGCCTTCTAACTGTTTGTCCTTATTTTCTTGTCCTATATGTTATTTGTTTGTCGCCTAGATTTTTACCTTTTACAAACCTTAGGCTATCTAGAACTGTCCAGGTTTAGGTCCCAAATTCCTCCAAGACCACAAGGAAGGGACAGGTAGCAGCACGCTTAGAGGTCGTTAATTAAACTCGCTCATATAACCACTAAGGGGAAGGTAATAGGTAGTAAGAGGATATGATCACCTGCGATAATGTCATGTGTAGCCCCTTTCATTGAGGAGTGATTACCAGGCATTGCATGGGTATGATTCTATAGGTTAATCAACCTAGGACTTCCCTTTCTCAATTCCCATATGTGCTTAAATTCTGTAAACTTCCTTTACATATACATAAGCTGTCCAAATCTCTTTACCTTCATTATCTGAACTTTCTTGATCATATATGCACTTAAATGAGGAAAGCTACTTTATTTGCAAATACTTTCTTGTTTGTTAATTGACTAATTCATATAGTTTAAGTTCGGTCGGGACCCACCGTCGTGGACCGCGAGCGGTACCTAACACCTTCCCCTCAAGGATATTTTGAGCCCTTACCCTAACCTCTAGTAATGCAAACTAGTCACAAGAGTTAATTACTCTAGGTGCCCTAACGTACCATAATACGTTAGGTGGCAACTCTTTAAATACTCAATTCCAAAAGGAAAGGAGTTGTTCCCCTCATGAATGTCGAAACCCGGACTTCCCCATAAAAAGGGAAGAAAAGGGGGCGCGATAGGCACATTGTTGCATCATATGAGACTTTTGGTCATGTATGGGGTGGCTTATTTCCTGAGCATCTAATAATAGGTGAGACGAGATTAATGGATCTGGGACCGGTGCAACCAGATTATATGAAGCATACTAAAGAGCAAATACTATTATTTGGCTCATAATGGGGTGATGATTCTAGTCAAGACGAGAGATCTAATGATTTGTTGACTCGACAGTTGGTTATGAATTTCTACATGTATCTTTCGGTGTGGCGGTATTGCAAGAGTTGGAACAAGACTTATATATATCATGAGGTGCATGTTGAGCATCAAATTTGGGGAATGTCGGCTATTATGATCAGAGAATGTTATTATGGTCATGTGAATGATGCAGTGCATGGCGTGAATTCAGCAAAGGTATGAAGTCATGTTCTGTTACATCATGTGATGATTGATACGGTGTTCGTATGTTGAAAGCAGAACTAGCAGAGAATTCCGGATGTTGGAACCAGAGTCTAAGGCTTATTTGCCTAAATAAAAGAGAATATCTTCAGATTTGATCAAGCTAATTTTCTCAATTGAGTTGTGGTATCATGGGCAGGTGCACTGGGTGTTAAACAATGATTTCGGACAACTCCGGCACAGTTCTTAGCATGTTCGAGGACAAATGTATGTTTAAGTGGAAAAGAATGTAACGACCCAACCGGTCATTTTGAGCTCTAGTGCGTTATTCAATAGTTTGAGGCCACGAGCAGCTTCACTTCAGGTATTATGACGTGTACGCGTAGTCGAAATTGAGATTATGGGAGTTCAGAGTTGATTTGAAAAGAGAATTCTCATTTCGGAAACTTAAAGTTGGAAGAATCTGGCTAAAGGTTGATTTTGAGTAAACAACCTCGAAATCGGGATTTAAAGGTTCCAACAGGTTTGTATGATGATTTCGAACTTGGGCGTATGCACGGATTGAGTTTTGGATGACCCGAGAGCATTTTGGCACTTATTGTGGAGGTGAGCATTTTGGGAAGAATTTTATGAATTTGGGTTGCAGTGCATTTCAGTGTTATCGATATTTGTTTGGTATTCCGATTCTGGGAATAGCTCCATATGCTGATTCTGGTATTGGGAATGCGTCCGGAAGTGGATTCGGAGGTCTGTAGGTCATTTTGGAGTCGTTTGGCGAAAGTTAGAAATTTGAAGGTTTTTGAGAAGTTTGACCGGAAGTGAACTTTTTGATATTAGGGTTGGATTCCATTTCCGGAAGTTGGAATAGGCCCGTAATGTCGAATATGACTTGTGTGCAAAATTTAAGGTCAATCGGATGTAAGTTGGTAGGTTTCGGCATCAAATATGCATTGGATGATAACATATTCATCGCCCTTCCTCGGTCCGTCCCCATAGCAAGCTTCCTATTGGCTTCTCACCCCAGACCGAGACTCGCTCTTCTTGTCCAGAAGAATAGTTGTCTTCCTGGTTAACTAGTCATTGGTCTTTGGCACTAAAGAAGTCAAGAAGGTTGGAACGTAAGGTGGTTGTCGCTCAAGCAATATAGAAGTTTGATGTTCTAAAGTTGATAAATCTTGAACTGGAGTGCGATTCATGGTTTTAACATTGTTTGATGTGATTTCAGGCCTCGATCAGGTCTGCATTATGTTTTGAAACTGGCTTGTGCGATGGAACAGGGTCCCGTGGGCCTCGGGTGGATTTCGGATGGTTAACGGATTAAAAATTGAAGTTGAGGAAGAACTAAAGCAGATGAACATCTGGTATAACCGCACATGTGTGAAGTGGGCCGCAGATGCGAGCCGCATATGTGAGGAAGGACTCGCAGAAGCAGATTTATGCTGGGGGAGGCGTGGACCGCAGATGCGGTCGAGTTCCGCAGAAGCGAGACCGCACCTGCGAGTGTGGAGCCGCAGAAGCGGATGGGCACCGTAGATGCAGAGTTGAGGGATATGGTGGAAGGCCATAGAAGCGGTATGTTGGGCCGTACCTGCGGAATCGCAGAAGCGGTAAAGTGACCGCATGTGCGAAAATTGGGGTTTGGCAATGTCCTCTTTTAAAATGAGGGCTTGGCTCTATCTCATTTTATTTTTTCCATGGGAGTTGATTCTGGAGCACATTGGAGTGCCATATTCATCAATCATAAGGGGGTAAGTGCATTCTTCACAATTTTGAGTTAAATACATGAGTTTCTAGTGATTTGAACATGGAAATTAGTAAAATTTGGGGGTTTTGGTGGAAAAACATAAAATCTTGTATATTTGGATTTTGACCACAAATTTTGGACATGAAATTGAGAATGAATTATATATTTGAGTTTGTAATGTCATGGGCAAAGTTTATCTTCGAAAATTTTCGGAATACGGGCACGTGGTCCCGAGGGTGATTTTATCGACTTTTCAAGCAGAGTTGAAAATTGTTGTAAATAGGATTATAATGAGTAATTGAGTATATATTAATGGGTTTGTCTAATTATTGACTAGCTTTGGAGCATCGGGCATCGATTTAAGTCATCGGAAGGGCTTGGGAGCCGGTTACGGAACTTCGGAGCGAGGTAAGTCTCCTTTCTAACGTTGTAAGAGGGAATTTATCTCATAGGTGAACTAAATCAATATGTGCTCCTATTTATGGGGGACTATGTACGCACGAGGTGACGAGACTCCATGCGTAGCTGCTATTATATTTAAGTCCGGATAGTCTAGGACCCAAAAGCATGCTTTATTTGCAATATTTGCAAGCTTATTGTCAATTTAAAATGGTTAAATCATATCGAACTTAGTAAATAAATTTCTAAAAGGCTAAACATCATTTTTTTTACTTTTAAAAGAGAAATTTCCTTTTCCTCGGATAATTACTCCTTGATGAATTCTTGATTGATTTTTGAATATGTTTATCTTTTGTGGAACGGGGCAAACGGCTCGGTAGATTAAATAGATGCATCTATGATTCGCGCCATTCGACCCTCTGGCAGTGCACAATTTAAATATTTATTGGATCGAGCCGTATGGCCTCGACATGATTTGCGCATGCTTGTATTGCTTGCTTGGAAATTTATAAATAACGATATCGCCTCCCTGGTCTGAGATAAATTGATAAATGATGAAATGTGAATTTGGATATCTCTTGTTACCAAAATGAATGTTTTCTTGCTTCATGATATCTTTGAGATTACTGTCATTTTTAATAAATCCGCGACTAATTATATTATTGATGGCCATAATAAGTGTCGGAGTCGACCTCTCGTCACTACTTCTTCGAGATTAGACTGGATACTTACTGGGTACACGTTTTCGTACTCATACTACACTTGCTGTACATTTTAGTGTACATGCACATGTATGTTTAATGGCCTTGTGGGCGCAGCGACGTGATTGATACGAAGACTTAGGTGGGTTGCATCTTATGAGACGATCCGCAGCCAACAGAGTCTCCTTCAGAGTACTTATATTTTCCTTTCTATCCAATTTGTATTCTGGACAACCATTGTATGTTATTATTACTTCCTAGTAGATGCTCATGCACTGGTGATATCGGGTTCTGGAATGATTATGCGATTATTCAATATTGAAATTTGTTTAAAACGCCATTCTTTACTCTATGAAGTCTACTATTTATTATTTGACTTAAGGAAATTTGGATTTCAAAAATACTAAATCAAGAACCAAAGCAATTATTTACTGTTGGCTTGCCTGTCAGTAGTGTCTGGCGCCATCACGATCTTTAATGAATTTTGGATCGTGACAACATAACTTCCCGTGATCGGTCTAATTTGGATCCCACAATAATTTAAAAATAAAAATCAAAGCTATTTCACTATATACTCTAAGTTGACCCACTTCTCCTTTCTCTTCCACTTTAGTCTTCTTCCTCCCATCAACCCCTACCTCATCCAAAAAAATATCTAAGAAAATTAAGGAGCAAAGCTTGAGAAAGACTCCTCTTAATAGTCTAAATCCTGCCCAAAACTAGAAAAGAATTCATGATGAGATACTTCTTTTTTTCCAAACTGAATATACAAGATAATTTTTTTCAGATTTTCCTCTTTTTGTTAAATTTTGTTTAATTTAATCTTTTTATATATATATATGTTTTCTCCTGAGCTCAATCGTTATTTTTATTTTGCTTATGGTATTTTTTCTATTTTATTTCTTTTTGGCCATACTATTTTAGTTTTCAATTATAAGATGCTAGTAAGAAGTTTCAAGAATTATATACAATTGACTCGTGAATAGATAATATTTTTGATTATGGGGTTTTCAGAAATTGTATATTTTTAATTGTCCCAATTATTAGAGGGAGGTTTGATGGGAGAAACAAGATTAAAATGGAAGAGAGAGGAAAAGTGGGCCATGTGAGTATAGAGAGAGGTAGAGCTTTTTATTTTTATTTTTGTAAAGCCCCGTATATATTTAGGCTTCAAAATTTTGATAATAACGATTTTAATGACATAAATAAAATGCTCGACAGGTATAAGGACCTACGCGGTCTAGATAAAGGGGTTGCAGATATGCATATAGCACATGGTAATTACAAGTGGTTTATATAATATATTTATATTTACAAAAAAGAATTAAATAAAGTACTTGCAGCATGTCACTATGTATATTACATGAATTAGGTGGTTTGAAATGATAAATTGATAAAGACCCCAAAAAAAGGATAAGAGAATAAAAATTAATAAAAAGAGAATTGGATTAATTACGTCAAAGTATGGTCATGTGATATTAAAGAAAAGGCACTAGAATGAAACATTAAGAATTGGTACAGAAATTTTAGAGTTCTTGATTTGGTCGAAGCTTAAGAGCCTGTTTGGAAAGCCACCTCGGAATCGGATTTGAATGTAATTATATAGTTTGACATATTTCTTTGGTCAAGTAATTACTTAGTTAACATGAAATTGGGTGTAATTTGAGAGATGTAATTATACTCTCTAATTCTCAAGGGGGAGGTGAGAATTAGTGGTAATTACACTGTGTAATTACAAGATTGCTTTTTAGTTTCTTTTCTTTTTATTTTATTTTAATTTATTTTCTTTATAACTTTTATTTCAATTTTTTTAATTTTATTTTTACTTTTAATTTTTTTTTGAAATTTTAATATATATGTTTCTTTGTTTATTATTTATCTTTTATTTCTCTATCTTTTTTGGTGGTTTTATTTCTCTACCTTTACTTGTTGTGATCCCAGACAATTGCTTATATTTTATTTATTATTCTATTTTTCGAAACTACACCTCCTAATATTATAAATAATGAGTCATTAACAAACTTTCATATAATAAGTGACGCAATTAAAGTAAAATTTCATTGTTAAATATGATTGTAAACTTATTATGTTTATAATCTTAAGTTGTAGTGGAACTTACTATTATTATGTTGGAAGTTGACATATGTTAAAGTAACTCTTTTTTTGTGTGTTTTAAAATTATGCTATATTCATGGTTCTAATTTACTTCTTTTAGTAGTATTGACACACATTATATATTGTTCATTTTTTAGTTAGAATTGTAGATTAGTTTATTCAAACAATTAAATAATGTTATAATATATATATATATATATATATATATATATATATATTTATTTTATCATAATGAATTTTATGATGTTCTTACAAAGCATATGTTTTTAGTTTTATAAGTATCTAAACTAAATATTATTAATTTATAAACTATATATAAATTATTTTTTACAATTATTAATTATAAATATATGATTACTAATTAATGTATATTCACAAAAAAATATACATCTTAAATACCAAATATAATATCGTATAAAAATATGACGACCCGACCCGTTGTCTCATGTGTTGCTGCTCATTTTTTCCTGTTTATTGCTTCTTCATATTTCATTATCGGTATGTGGTGTGTGAGAGTTGATTTGGGATGGTTTTGATAAGAAATGAGACACTTAGTCTCTTTAAGGAAAGCTTAAGTTGGAAAAGTCAACCGGACGTTGACTTATGAGTTAGAGGGCTCGGATGTAATTTCTGGCGATTTGCTTAGCTTCGGGGGATGATTTGTGACTTAGGAGCGTGATCGGAATTGATTTGGAGGTCCGGTGGAGAATTAGGCTTGAATTGGCGAAGTTAGAATTTTTGCGAATTCCGATTGATAGGTGAGATTTTGATCAAAGGGTCGGAATAGAGTTTTGAGAGTTGCAATATCTTCGTTGGGTGATTTTGGATATATGTGCAAATTTTTAGGTCATTCGGACCTCGTTTGGTTGGGTTTTTGATCGAATGCGCATTTCGGAAGTTTTGAAAAAACTTAGGCTTGAATCCGACGTGATTTGATAGTTTTAGCGTTGTTTGATGTGTTTGATGATTGGAACTAGTTTGAATGACGTTATGAAATATGTTGGTGCTTTTGGTTGAGGTCCCGGGGGCCTCGGGGTGATTTCGGATGGCTTAACGGAGGTTTTGAACTTGGAAGAAATTGCAGAAAATGCACAGCTGTTGCAGGCCAAATTTGGCCTTCGCATTCGCGGGAGGGGACCTCGCGTTCACGTAGTAGAGTTTCCTGGGACATCGCATTCGCGTGGTTGGCCTCGCGTTCATGTAGAAGGGCCTGGGGCCCTGCCTGGTTTGTACATCGCGTTCGCGGTGAGGGTGTTGCGTTCGCGCAAGTTGGTGGCCAGGTGCATCGCGTTCGCGTATAGGAGATCGCGTTCGCGTAGTGGGAGGACTCAGAGCATCGTGTTCGCATTTGGGTTGAAGCATTCGCATAGAGTAAATTATTGGTCAGCGGAATTTGTTCATCGCGAACGTGGGGGTGTTGACCGCGTTCGCATAGGGTAAAACCTGGGCGTCCAGAGGGCTTTTTATATTATTTCACCGCGACCCCATTCATAATTTCCTCCATTGTTGACCACCTTAAGAGCTTTTTGGCAGAAATTGAAGAGGATTTTGACGGGAATCGACTGGAGGTAAGTCTCGTGACCTAGAAAGCTATATTATTGATGAATCCACCTTTAATTCTTGGAAAATTGGGTGAAAATTTGAAGAACTAGGGCTTGAGTTTTGATATTTCAAATTGGGATTTGATAGGTCATTTGAGCTCGGATTTGGGAGTTCTTGGTATGTATGGACTCGTGGCGAGACGAGAAATTCGGTAATGTAAGTTTTGTAATTTTTCGAGAAGCGGGCCCGGGCTCGAGTTTTGCTAATTTCGAGATTCTTGATATTTTTCGATTATTTTCGATTGGGTATTGTTCCCTTAGCATATTGTAATATATTCTCTCTGATTTTGGTTAGATTCGACGTGCGTGGAAGCCAATTTGAGGGGCAAAGGCATCGCGAGTGAGGAATTTCAACAGTTCGAGGTGAGTAATACTTGTAAATGATATCCTGAGGGTTTGAAACCCTAGATTTGCACATCATAGTGCTGTATTGTGGTGACTTGCACACTAGATATGAGCGTGGGGTAGAGCACCATTGGGGATTATGACTTGGTCTGTCCCGGTTGTTGATTTTACTGCGTGATTGACTGAAACCTACTTGATGCTATCATGATTTGGGTTGATTGCCATGTTTTGGGCTTCGTGCCGATTATTTGAATCGTTCAGGGATTGATATCACTGTTTTTGCATTACTTTGCATATTATTTGATCTCCAAGGTTTTAAATATTGTTTTATAAACTCAGCCATCTTTCTAAAATTTGAAAACTTAAATGATGTTTTACTGATGTTTGGAGCTGAGAACCGCTATTTTACTATTGCTCAAGGGGCTTATGTGCATTTCTGGATTGAGCATGGATGGGGTTGCGCACCGCAGCAGTGTTATATGTGCATCTCTGTACTGAGGATGGACCGGGCTGCGCGCCGCAGCAGTGTGATATTGATATTGCGCTTGGGCTGTAGGAGCCCCTCCGGAATCTGAACCCCCACATTGAGCGCGTGTACCCAAATGGATCGGGTTGCGCGCCGCAGCGGTCATGTACATTGCATTACATTCATGCATTGGTTCATTTTTGTGCTACGTGGAATGACATTCAGCACTCTCATATCATTGGCATCCATGCTATTTCTTGCACTGTTACCAGATACCCTGGTGTTATTT